>BQNB010061975.1:13494-31343 GCA_026074375.1 Tanacetum coccineum
ATCTTCCTACTCCCAACGAAATTCATCAATTTCTTCAATTGGAACGTACCGAGTTGAATCGTACCATCAAAAGCAAAAATGTCATTCTCACTCCTAATCAAATTCATACTAAAGAATTAAGACAAGACATGAAGCGTTGAGAAGAACTCATTCGTGAGAATGTGTTCGGACTAGGAAGCCACCACAACCATCTTTCGGCTGGTCTTGCTCACATGTTGTATTGTATTGTTGCCGAAGAACAATACAATCTTGCTTATTTTTTTTAAACGAATTGAATGTGCTAGAGCTACTTCAACTGCCAATCTTCCTTATGGCATGTTTTTCAATCGTCTTTTTCGATACGTCATGGAACATTATCCTCATCTTGGTAATGGCATTTCCAATGCCGTTGATCGATTCATGCGTCCACTCGCTCTAAAACAAACTCAAAAACCTCGAAGTGATCATGGAATGCCTAAAGCCCGTCACTCCATCTCATCATCATCCGCCCATAATTATGGATCTTCATCTCACCATGGAGATGACGATGAGGATGATGGTATTTCTCGTGCTAGTACCCCATCTCCTACCACCTTTCTCAACTCTCTTTCACCACTCAATTACCAAAAATACAAAATTCCTACTTCTTCTTAACAAAACGATGATCTTCTCTTCGAGCGACAAACTGCTTTGCTCAATCAAACACAACAAATGCATGAGGAAGTTAGAGGAGGTTTTAAGTCATTCGGAAAAGCACTAAAAGGAGTCTTTAGCATGAAGAAGAAATAATGATGATTGGTTAATGTGTCACACCCCCAAATTTCACTGCAGCGGAAAACTGGATTTGGGATTTGTGACTTCATGGCGTGAAGAGGACTTGATACGAGAGATAGACCTCTACATGCCAATATACCAATTCAGACTCCTTATATTCCGCTAAATAGAACACCTGAGAAAACATTGCTAAAGTGTCAACATAAAGTTAGTGAGTTCATAGGTTTTGTTGTTTTGATAATAGTAATGAACCACAAGATTTATAGCGATAACATGAAATATAGTAATCCTATATATCACAATGAAAAGTATTTACTATTGTCTAAGCTCATGACACCGAAGCGTTAACATGTATCATCATAGATAAGCCCATGCAGATGTTCAACCCACGACATCCGTAACTAACTCAAATGAAACTGTGTTTGCTTGACTAATGTCAGTCCAAGACAAACAAGGATGTCAATCCCGATATATCTATCCATAACATTCGCGCTTACAAGTAATTAACGGTTCATGATAAACTGGGCAGCATAGCAAGTTGGGTCGAATAGGGACTTAGACCCAATAGTAAATCAGTAAATGTACTTGTGTTCAACTATTAAAAATAAGCAATGTTCTCACCCCAAAAGATGATTTAAAACATTAGGGGCTATGAAAACTCACCTTGTCAGTTAATCGCCTGGATTGATTATGGATCAATACACGTCAAATAGTGACTCAGTCAAACACCTAAGTAATTATGACAAATCCGAGTTTACATTTTAAAAACTTAATGTATGAAATGATTTATGCAAATGGGTCAGGTAAGGGCACTGTTATTTATGAAATGACGTTTTACGTTTTCAGAATGTTGATTAAGCTCTTGGCTCAGGGACGACTTTACAATTATAAGTATCTATACATGAAATTATACTATTATGCGCCGTAACTTATATTTACAAGTCCATGCGATTTATGTCTAAAGAAAATATAAACATTATTTGTAAGTTACTAAGTTTATATATCTTTTTTTTGTTGCGCCTATTTATTCACATCGTAGTCGTTAATCAATTTGTGTAATTATCATGTTTATAAATTACGGCTCGCTCGACTTGTTTAAATTTCTTATCTAGAAAAATATATTTTTAATCCCTCGACTTTCCCAAATAATAATATCTATGCAACTTTTATATTTTACATTCTTTTATTCTTATAACCTTTCATGTTTAAAACCCGAATAAGCTTTAAAAATATTTTTAGCGTTAAATAAGTTTTATAAACCGTGTTAGATTTATTTACCCGTTTAAAACTTGGTTTCGTTGCTACCCATTTCGAAGTCATCAAAAAGTGTTATTTAAGTTTTCTAATTATCGAAATAACCATTTTGCTCATTAAAGAATTTCCCAACTCTTTCTGATTTAACTGGAATGACTCGAGGCTCGGATAACATGCACGTTTCCATGCTTCTTGTTTTCAGATTTTAGTTGTGATATATTAGTAGCAGTAGCCTGCTGTGAAACCCATGGTTTCAACAATAGCAGCCTCCCACTGTGTTACGTTTGGGTACGAGTAAGGTATGCCTCTTGGTGCCAAGTATCTACGAGGCTTGGACACAAACCAACGAGCATGCACTCACTTGGTTTAGTTAGGGCTGTGACGTCCCAAATCAGTGAGCAAAAGGCTCGCCGTGGTTCGTCCCGTGTTATTTGGTTACGATCAAGGCAGCGAGGCCTCATTCTAAGGGCCCTATGCAATGTACATAAAATCCTAGCATTCCTGTGTCCTTAGAGAGCCAACGTTTACAATCCCGTATACGTTTAGGGATATATAAAGTTTTCTTGTTACTCGTTTTTCATCAGTGACATGCTTACATTTGTTTTTACGCATGCTACGTTGTTTACATCAGTTACTTATACATCATTATTTCATGCATGCCATGACCAAGGTCCTCATATGCGTATGTATATATTAGTCAAGCTTGGGTTATAGGTTGTGTGCAAGTCATGCGAAATCGAGGCCTTCGTTAAACTACACGATAAATAACATATGAACGTTAAACTACAAGAGAACCGAGACTATACCGAAGGTTCGAAGCTTGTAGTCGAAGAGGAAAGGATGATTGGTGATAAGAGCTGACCACTCTTGGTTTCCACCCCTTGTAACCCGACGTCCCTTTAGCTCTTGTACCCCAACAAAAGTTCTCAATCGAGCCGTATTGTTTAATTCTTGTTCTGAAATTTTAGGTGTGATAGATTTGTTCGTGCATGGTTCCTCATTTATACGCAAAGTGTTCACTAGTTTCCTGAGACTTTTCATGTGCATGTGAATGGCATTATTTACACCTACTATTGATGAATATGATACTATTTGATATAATTGATCTTTCCTAATACTGTTAAAGAATATATGTTGTTGTTGATTTGAGATTTGAAACAGGTACAAGACGTAGCATGTGAAGGATTTTGAAAGAACATAATGTGTAGGGCATTAGGTGTAAGAAATGTAATGATAGTGTTTGTTTGTCTATTTTGAATTTCTCCACTGATTGTCGTAGCTATACATTCATGTATTAAAGTTTTTAAATAAAATGTCAAGGTAAAATGTTTATTTAGGAGGATTTAAATATTGGCCCATTTATGGTTTTATCTATTGAAGTATGGACGGGTTCATAAAAATAATATAGGCGTGCGACTTTGTTTCGCAGGGCGTGAAAAATATTATTTTTATCGCTTCACGTTTTCTAAAATACTCCTTTAGATTCGTAAACAAAAATGATGATTTATACGCGTTATTAAAATTCTCAATAGCGTAAAATATTGCATATCGCTTGAAGGATAACTTTTTATTGGGAAGTAACGGAAGTTTTTGCAATGGTTTGTGGCACATACTCTTGCGTAAAATGGTAAGGAGTTTTAAATTTTTCCCGAGGTGCTACATCCGCCCCATGTTATGCGATTTCGTCCCAAAATCAAGACGTTGTAGGATATTGGCGGAATTGAGAAAGATGAAGGGTATTTGCTCTAGGACGGTCTCACGGTATCCCTAATATGAATTGTCTCGTCATTGGGAAACGAGCCAATACGACAGAATGTTGGGAATATATCCGTTAAAGTAAATAACAAAATATGAAATTATTTCCCCTTTTCCCCCTTGGTCTTATAAATACCACTTCATTTCTCTCAAACTTAAATCCTACTACCAAAATACTCCCAATGGCCTGTTCGCTCCCTCATACCGATTCCGAAGTCGAAGCCTTGGTGCAAAGATTAATCAACGAAGACAAGGTCGCCAGGATGCGCTTTTGAATTTAGCTTTTCAGTTTGAAGATTCATGCGCTGTCAGATGACCGATCTAGAAAGAACCTATAAAAATGCAATGACATATCTCATAGAGAGTCGTGCCTTGATTTTTCACTCTCTTAAAAGAAAGTCTTATAAAGAACGAAAGCTGCATCTTTCTATGTATCGAAAGCGATCCACAACTAGAGAGTACAAATAGGTGCTAAGTTTGCTGGTTCAGAAAAATACTCCCGGCCATACACACGAGTTAAAGTGTTCATCATCACATGCTAATTGCCCCCTTACCGAGAAAAAGTTACATCAACTCTGTATGGATGAAGAAGCTCTAAAAGAAATATTGGAAGAAGTTGTAGATAACAAAGAATTCAGAATCCGGTGGTACTAGTAGCCAAAGAATGGAAAGTAATCATCTTTAGAGAGAGAAAGTTTAGAGAGAGCGAAATGGATGGAGATGAAAACTAGAGAAAAACACACTCTAGAAGTGTATGTCAAATGATTTCACCAACAAGAATTCACCCTCTCCTTGTGTGGAAGGGTTTTAAATAGATTCTTACAAAAATGCCCCATAAAACGGCTATGGTGTGGGCTTACAGTGGTAAAGACCCAAGCCCACACCATAAACATACGCTTTAACTAATAAAACTAGAGCTATGCTAAATATAGAAAGCATAGGGTGACCGAGTCTTTTTCTTAATCCTAACAATCTCCCCTAAGGGAGGTCAACCCTAGAAAATTACAATTGAATTTTAGCATTCTATGGGGGGGGGAGAGTTGTTCTTCTACATTAGCTCTATACTATTGATTCTTCATTCATTGACTTCATTACATTTTTAGTGTTCCTTGAGCTTTGGTTTCCTTAGACTTGTGTGATCTTTGAGCTTTCTTTGAGAATCATCACCACATAAATCCCTTAATCATCCTTGTTGTAATTATTGCCTCCATGTGGATGTTGTATACCTCGGACCGCATGCCACACTTTCTGATCATGATAGCAAAGCATCAAGAGTAGTCGGAAGCATGTGTTGTAGAGTCTTTTCAGCAATCAGTGATGTACTTTGATTAGGAATATGAAGTGTAAACATAGGGTTGTGAATTGACATGTCTTTGTCCAGCAGCTAGCTACCGAGTCTGATTCCTGCAAGTATACGTTAGTAATAAACACACGAAAGTGTCTTTTGTTCACATTCGTTGTATAAAGTTTGCAAGAACCATGAAAAAGGAAAAAATTCCCTCCCCGTTTGTCAGTATAAATACTGCCTGTGATCAGGTAGAATTCCAAAGAATCTCCTTGACAGGGTTTCGCAGCTGTAGGAACCCGTTTAATACTTCCACTTCATAACCCGAACCACGAAAACAAGAAAAGAGAAGAGAGAAGACGAAATAGAGAGAGAGTAGAGAGATAGTTGAAGAGAAACAAGGAAATAACAAAATATTTTGTGAAATTATAAACAGATATTTTCTAATGAAAATATCTATATATATATTTAGATATTTTAGAAAATATCTAAATATATATATACCCCTACACATTTAATGTGACGCGCGGGATATTTAACTAGGACCCGGGCTCGAGTTTTGCTTGGGATTAAACCCGAAACATATACAATATTAGAAGTAATCTATCGAGCCCGTTCCCGATATTTTCCTGTTACAGACATTAAACTAATTAAAGACCGAAGCTCCTTCGTAGAGACCGAGCTTCCTTTTCGACTCAATAAATAGAGCTAAACAGATCTCACCCGAAGTGAGTCTTGAACACGGAACGTAGCTTACCTTTATTGACACAATAAAATGAGGCTAACAATCTCCCCCGAAGTGAGGTCTTGACAACTTGAACGAGCCTTCCTTTATTGAACTCAATAAAATTGAGGCTAACAATCTCCCCCGAAGGTGAGTTCATTGATGACAAAAACTTCTTCATGAGATTAGTGAGATTGCCTTGTCTTTAAGAGGCTCGAGTGTTCTTGGTCTTTGTCTTCGTTGTAAGTTGTAGGCTTGTTCCTGTCATGCTTTGGCGGATCTTTTAGAATTTAGCCTTTGTCATTGTCTATTATCGTCTTGGCCATCTTGCGTCTTTTGATTTTGACCAACATGCGTACATTACTTTTGCAATTAACTGAAGCTTCAAATCAGAGTTAGCGGAAGTCTTTGTCTTTAAAAATCTTGAGCTTCAAGCTAGTATGAGTCCTTCGAGATTGAGCATTGAATGGGATTGAGGTATTGTCGTTACCACCGATTGACCTGCAAGTTTAATGTTAGTGATAAACGAGAAAATTGATTTAAAAAAATCAATCGACGTGTCACTCGTTAAAGAGTTTTTGTAACATATCGAGAGTGTCATGTTTTTATCAAAATTCATCAACCGTCAATTCATTTACTGGACCAAATCGATATCCAGTTGTCACAAGTTTGATTCATATAGAATCTCGCAAGTCACCTACCGCAGTGCTGTTTGATGATGACACTGGAAGGATTTCCATTCGTCATTGTGAATACTAAAGAGTATCACTCTGAATGTTCTGGCAAATATCACAATGATATTGCGTAGGACTCTTGATAACAGCTTGTGAACCTGATGATGTTCAACAAGTGTTTGAAATGGAATGTGTCCTAACGAGATTTTGATTGATCTCTTGGCTCTAGACTCGATTAGTGCATTTTGGTTTTAGTACTCGGAGGCTGGAGCAGTTTGCCACTGTTCAATATCACAATCTCGGTGGAGATGTCAATAGATAACGTAGTTATCCCGTGACAAATGAGAAAGTTTTTCTGTGAGAAGAAACTCGAATGGCTGGGAAGGGATGTAGCATTGCATCACTGGGTCCATGATGACTACCTTCAATACCAGCAATCAACTTTGTGATTCTGATAGCATATGTATTGTACCGCGTTTCCCTCTGCCTTATAAGTTGTGTGGAGGGCTTCTTCTTTTTTTTAGACCCTACCTTTATCCATACAATTCTTTTTTTTAATCTTCAACGCCTTCAATGCTTTACCAAGACGTCAATTACAAACACCTTGTTGTTATCGTTCCATGTGTTAACTCAATCTTAGTCGGCATTATTCCCATATACATTCATCTCCAATCATACCTAAGGACTGCTATTTCTAATCTTTGGATTATCCTTGGGTAGATCCTCCGGTTCTGGTTGGATCATAGGATTGATTCCTAACCTAACCACCTTATGACTTCAGAATCGTCGTGAAATTAAGATGTTGTTGGGTATAAGATAGAACCATTAAACATTTTCAGCACATTGAGTCGAATAGATCATATTTTAAATACATTTTCTCCCCTTATTTTAAATAATAAACACTTAGTTTTTGAAATACCTTGTGATTAAAATATGTCTTGAAAATTCCGTGGGAGAAAATATTTTCAGCATGAATGGTTTGGAACATTTTGATAATGTTTTGAATACATAAGAATGGTCATTGACGATGTATCCAAGAACATTAAAACTTTGTTTTTCAAAAAGCTCCCCCTCAATAATAGGACCAATTGAAAAATTGTTGTCGTTTGAAAAACATTGTGAGGGTTGGAGTGTTGAACACACAATTTTGAAAGATTATGAATTGTCATCGAGAAATTCTTGAAAAAATTGTGTTCAACTTTTTGAAAAACCAGATGTTAGAGGATTTCTCTCTAACGTAAGGGTAAGCGCACTACACGTACACTAATCCTTTTCCTTGAGCTAAAGAAATTGAGATGTCTTGTTAAGAACAGCTCAAGACCGAGAAACGTTAATTTCTCGTTTTGAGGATAAGTTATAAAACTTTCCTTATTTGAAGTCCTGGTTCTTACTGACATTTGCACATAGCCATTTAAAAATTAGAAATGACATGTTTTGTAAACTATTTCAACTCTCGCTCGATAACATTCATTTACACACCCGTGTCCAATTTAATCGACATTTCTAAGCCGTAAATTTATCGATTCCAAGAGACTGTCGATGAAAATCTTTTGGAAATTTTATTGTCTTCTGATTTTGATTTTCATTTGAAGTTTTATATTATTTGTAATTTTTCTTTCACAAAAAATATGTACATGTTGATGTTGATGATGATATCAAGCAATCTCCATTTGTCGAACCATCCAGTTCAGCTGGAGTCAAACATCTCAATACCAATCCTTCTGACAAGAAACTTACAACGATCCAAAGGAAGGGCTTTTTGTAAACATGTCAGCTAATTAGGATTCAGTTCTGACAAAATATAATTCAATTATACCAATTTTCAACCTGTTACCTTTTATGAAGTGATACGAGTAATGGGATGGCTTTGTCCGTGAGTGCTGCACGGGGTTGCATGAGATTGCTATGGCTGACTGAGAGTCGCAGTACAACTGTATTTTTGTTGTAGTTGAAGCCATAATCTTGAAGCTGTGTCCTCATCCACATTACTTGAGCATAACTTGCAGATAACGCCACATAATACTCTGCCTCTGCTGAGAGACATTGCAGTGCATTTTGTTTTCTTTGACATCCAGCTTACAAGTTTATCAACCAAGGAACTGTATCCCTCCAAAGTGCTTTTCCGAGTATCACAAGGCATCCGGCATGAATCAGCGACTGAAATGCTGTTTTTTTTTTTTTTTTTTAGTTCAAAAGCCAGAATCCTTTGGATACCAGAGTCCCCATGTTAAAGGGGGGGACCCTTTAGGTATTAAAGATTCTTTTAACCTCCTTGAGGTTCTTTTGAGTAGGTCGTGCTTGATAACGTGCACAAAAGCTTACTGCTTGCACTAAGTCCTGGTCAACTAGATGTCAAGTAACATGAGTGACCACGATTGTACTACGATAATCAGATGGTCCCTTACGGTAGTCTCACACTCAATCTACATCTAGTTTGGGATTTTGTAGTCCAGTGGTGTACCAAAGGAGTGACAATTGTCCATTTTAGGCTTTTTCAGATTTCTAAAGCGTACTTGGCCTGATTGATAAAATACCTTTTGGGGACAGGAGATCTGTAGTCAAAAAAGAATTTCATCTTCCCCCCATTAAGGACATTTCAAATCTACTGTGCATTAATTTTTCCAAATCGTTTTGAATATTTAGATTTGTGTCGATCCAACCAAAAATTATGTCATCAACGTAAATCTGCACAAGTAGAATATCCTCCCCGTATTTTATCTTGAATAAAGTTGGGTCAATTGTACCTTTAGTAAAGCCTTTGGACATCAGGAAGTTTGATAGTTCATCGTACCAGGCTCTTGGAGCTTGCTTTAATCCATACAAAGCTTTCCTCAGAAGGTAGACTTTTTCTGGATGATCTGGATCAACGAACCCTTCTGGCTGAGCAACATAAACCTCCTCCTTCAGTGGACCATTAAGAAATGCCGTTTTCACGTCCATCTGATAGATTGGAAAAGACTTGTGTGCTGCGTGGGCAACAAAAATCCGAACTGCTTCCAAGCGAGCAACTGGAGCAAATGATTCTTCAAAATCAATACCCTCTTCCTGAGCATAACCTTTAGCTACAAGTCGTGCTTTGTTGCGAATTACAGTCTGATCTTCATCCTTCTTGTTCTTCCATAACCACTTTAGCTTTATAATCATCTTGCCAAATGGTTTGTCGACTAGTTCCCAGACTTTTAGTCTGTCGAACTGATGAAGTTCATCCTGCATTGCTTCGATCCATGCAGAATCAGCCATTGCCTCCTTAATGTTCTTCGGTTCAACAATACTCACCGTGAGCGCGAACATACACATTTCCACGAACTTGTTCTAATGGATGATCTCTGGTCCGTCGGTAATCATAACTTTGTGGTTGAAATGAATGCACATCGGTATTATCAATGTTGTGTGAGGAAGGCTCAACAATTTCTTGTACCCGTGTACAAAAAGGATTGATAAATTCAACTTCTTGAAACGATGCATTCGGTGCTTGATCATTGTTGTTTTCCTCAGCTTGACCGTGTGTTAGAGCGTAGTATTCTTCAATTAAAGGACTGAAGAGAAATTCTAACCCTTGTTGTGACGAATCTGTCTTTTCTGCTGGAGGAACAATATTTTGTCTTGGAGGCACGGGGTCAGAATTGTCATAATCTGATGCCTTTTGTCCTTGAGGAACGAGGCCTGAAGAGACATTTTCAACAGACATCTCTTGTCGTTGTGGTGCGAGGTCTGAACTGTTGTGATCAGACATCATTTCTTTGATTTCATCAAACTTGATATGAATGGACTCAAACTAATCAATTTGTGTTATCTTTGTTGTAAAAACGATATCTTCGAAAAAACTTGAGTAGTATATCCCACCCATGACACATGGATCCCTTTTTCTTTCATCCTTATCCAAATTTTCCCCATCTCTAGTTATGTAACAAATGTAACCAAAGATGTGAAGATGTTTTATTGAAGGTTTCCTGTCATTAATAATGTGATACGCCATTTTTCCATGAGTCGAAAATACATTTGATCCGTTTTCTTTGCAAACTGAGTTGTTTTTCATTTGTTCTTTACATTGTTGTAAAGCAAGTTCAAGAGAAATCGAGTGGTTTTCAAGTTTAGCAAAACTCTTTAAAAGTTTATTATGAACTTCTTTGTTAACAGATTCAGTTTGTTTCAAAAACTTTTGTGCAAGACATTCACATTCTTTGACTTTATGAAGATACAAGCATTGTAATTCAGCATAAGCATTTAAATCAGACAGAGAATGCAAATATGAACATGTAACATCCTTAGACACACACTCTTCGAGAAGTAGATCATATATGTTTGAAAAATTAGCCTTTTCAGATTCAAGTTCGTCAACCTCTTTTTCAAGGGATTTAACGTACTCATAATCTTCATGCATTTCTGTTTTAAGTTCATGTTCAAAACGAAAACTATCATTTTGAGTTTTTATGGAAAGAGGCATTAATAAGGTTTTTATCAAAACTTCCATATCTTTAGCAGTTGGCACCCAAAAATAATCACTAGTATGTTTAAACTAAGCTTGATCAACAATTTCTCTAAATTGATTGATGTTAAATGTCATGTCGTTAAAAACTTGTCTACTTTTACTAATGGATTTCGAAACGGGTAGAAAGGCAACGTTTTTAGCAATGTTTGGTTTTGTTCTAACAAACGGTTTTCTCCACATTGTCTTCCTAACTTCTTTTGCGCGTTCCAACTGATAAAGATACTCTAGTGAGGGTGCTTTGAAAATTTTATAAAGACTATTCTGTCTTGTATAATCATATGGTTTAACATAATCTTTATTCAATTTTGATCTACTCTCATTTGCAAGAGTCATTGTCTCTTCCCTATCAGGGGCAAATCTGTTTGTAATATCATAAGTATCATATGGGATCTCATACAAACAGGGCTTTTCAGATTGAGCTTTCTTGAGGTACCTTGGATTGGCAAAGGTTGGTCTACCATTATAGGTCGAGCATTTGGGTGCTAACATATGAATGGTCTGAATTGACTGATTACGAGTGTAAACAATTTCATTCAAAAACTTTAATTGTTTGTCCATTTCAATCATCTTGTCAATATCTTTTTCTTCCTTAACCTTTAAATCCGAAATGACCTTACTTTTCTCTTTGAGTTGACCTTCAAATTGTGACTTTGTTAAAAGACTCCTTTTTACTAACTCATCGTGTTTTTGATTGACAACTGAAATTTCATAGGCTTTAGTTTTTAAACCTTCTTTTATGTCAATGTCTTTACGAGCTAATAGTCCTAGAGTTTCATTTAACTTTGTTTGAAGAATGTCATAATCAATCGTCCGGTCATTAAAGGCTATGTACTTCTCAAGCTCATTCTGTTTGTTCTGAAGTGCAATAAGACAACTATCCCGACAACTAGTAGCCTCCCCCAGAGCCCTACTAGTCTCATCAAGGTTAGTTTTGCACTCCTCTAGTTCTTGAGTCAATGATGCGTTTGCTTTCTTTAATTGCTTTAAAATTGTTTTGTTTTCCTCAGTATCAAGAGTTAAATTTGCAATTAAATTAGCAAGCGCAGCATGCTCATTAACAAATTCTACAGCATTTTGGTCAACCTGATTATCATTATTACATATATTTGATGAATCAGGAGTAACATTGCGATCATCCTTCTCCAAAACATATGTGTCATTAATGGATTCAGGTTGCTCAGAATGTCGTCTTTCATTTGCAAACACATTATTTTCATCATGGTTTTGTACCTGTTCCAATGGCTGTTCAGTTGAACTGGATTCTTCAGGTAAGACCTCCTGAATCTTTGCCATGAAACTGTAATGTGCTTCTAATTCATGTTCATCAATCTCTTCATCCATGTCCGCTAGCCAATCAGCTTGCTCAGCTTGCAGTGGAACACCGTGCTCAGCTTGTTTGCACATCATCATCTTTTCCTTGTGATACGAGTAGTCTTTAACACGCTTTGGCTTCCTACATTCCTTTGCATAGTGGCCAAATCCATTGCAGTTAAAATACTGTATCCCATTCCGTTGCACTACCTGACTTCCTACAGTTTCCCTAGCCTCATCAACTGTCATTGTCCTTTGATTCCCAAACTGCCCTGACTGATTGTTGTTGTTATACCTTGGTGTGGTATCTTCAGTCTTGTTCCTGGAGTTTGAAGAAGTTCGAAGGTTGTTGTTGGTAGGTTTGTAGAGCCTTTTGAAATACTTTGCAAGGAGTGCCAAATTCTTTTGCATGTCCTTATCCCTCTGAGCTTGTTCAGGATCACTGTCTTCTTCAGATACTGACTTAAATTGAGGTGTAACTAGTTTGGCGATCTCTTTGCCTTTGTGTCTGGTAGATGCACTTGGTCTTGTGGAAGATGATGTTGTATTTGTTCTCTGAGGTTTTGGTGCTTGATAGTAATTATCTGAGTATGGTTGAGCAGCCGCAAGAAGTGCTAATGGATTTGCACTTTTGGCTATTCTCTCAGCACGGATATCATTAACTTCATTTTGATACTGCACATCTTTTCATTTTTTAAAAAGAAAAATACAACTCTTATCTAAACAGGTTTTCAAAATTCTCAACTCTTCTCTAGAGATGAAAAACCATCTCCTTCTCTAGAAATTTAAAAATAGAAAAACATGAAATTTTTTCCACAACTAAACACCACCTTATCGTCCTAGCCTATTTAAACTTTGGAACATTCAAGCATCAGCTAAGGTTTATGTCTTCTGAGGCTAGATGGAATAAGGAGGGCTCACTCACCTTACACATCATTTTTTTTATTTAATTACATTCATTCATAAATTAAAAACGTAAACGTAAACGTACGAAATTAATAAAAACGTAAACGTAAACGTATGAAATTAATAAAAACGTCAACTAAATTAAAAACTTTTATTCATACATAAAAAACTTGAATGATACATAGATAAATAAAACGTTACGATACATAGATAAATAAAAAACTTAAACGTAAACTAATACTGCAAATTGTACTTCGCCTTGATCTTTGCCCCTATTTCATCCATTGCCTTTCGCTGGTCCCCGACTAAGTGATCATATGACTGGAGATAGAACCTCATGTCTTGTTATTCAAGCTCTCGTTCACGACATTCCACCTCTCTTTTTTTAATCTCTAAAAACGCTAAGCGTTCTTCTTTCTCCTGAGCACCCATCTCGGTTACCATCAACCTAGCCAATGCATCCTCATTTATGCTTGATGATGCCGATGATTTTGACCCTTTATTTTTCCTCGCAGCAGCTCTCGCTTTATACCTGCCCTTTCGTCGTTGAATTTCCTGCACCTCATCTTCATCAGTGTCGTCAACATTAGTATTCAGATAAATACTAGCTTCCCCGGACTCTGTGTTGAACGAACTAGAACCAGTTGACTTGTGCCTCTTGCTACCTCCCTTAGACCCTGTGTTGATTTAGAGAGATTGTATATAATTTAGGAAGAGTTGTGTATAAAAATGGAAGAAGTAGTGGATATTTATAGGTAAAAATGGGGGTGTTTTTTTTAAAAAAGTTTTTTTTATAAAACAAACCGTTTGAATTTTTGTGGCCCCGAATTTAAGACTCACTTTCGGTGAGTCGTTCACCTTTCACTCCCCCACTCACGCGCGAGTGATGGCTACCGTTTTAACAAAATGAAAGTGACTCTCACCTTGAAAGGTGAGTTTGGTTGTTGCTCCGTCGAGTCTTATCAAAGATGAAGAGATGAAGAGATGAAGAAAGGTAGTTGTGGAACCCACATTACTAAAGAAGGGTTTTTTGATTAATTTAACTTGATTTGAGGTTTATTAGAAATTTAAATTGTTTAATGAAATTTAAATTGGGTTCTAATATTATATCTTTATTTGTTTGTCTTTAATAGGAAAAGCAAAACTAAATAAGAGGGATAAACGACGAAAAACGTTTCCCACTTAAAGTTGGACGGTGCAATTTTTCGATCAAATGACGAAAGGCTGCGATCAACGCAAACCACAAAGACGAACGGTGTAATCTACTCTCAAAAATATTGGGACCACGTCGGATATTAAAAGATATATGCTACTCCCTCCGTCTCATATTAAGTGTCCACTATGACTTTTTAAAGTCTTTTTTCTTCAACTTTGACCTGAAATATATTTGTTTATGTAGGATCCCTTTAACACATACACTTCATATCATACACGGATCTAGATCAAGAAATATAGAAAGAGAGTGAGATGATTTCTAGAGAGAGAAACTAGTGAGAGAGTTGAGAGAGAATTAGAGATATTATTTAGAAATGAAAAAGTTATAAATGAAATCTACTAACTTTTCCTAGGTGGAAAAGTTACTTATATACCCTGACACATTAAGTGACGTTCGGGATATTTGACTAGGACCCGGGCTCGGGTTTTGCTTGGGATTAAACCCGAAACATATACAATATTAGATTAACTATCGAGCCCGATTCCGGATACTTTCCTATTACAACGTTAACTAATTGATTGACCGAGACTTAAATACATAATGAACGAACTTCATGTTCGACTCAATATTTTGAAGCTAACAAAACCCAATCAATACGCCATATCTGATTTTACCACACACTTTCACTCACACACACACAGAATTTTTACCAAACCAAATCTTGGAGATCATTTGTTATCATAATCATACACTCTTTTATCTCAATCCTACAGTAAGTGTCTCACCCCTTTCTTTTCTTTTGATTTGCGTTTTTGAATTTGAATTAGGGTTAGGGTTTTGAAAATTAGTGTTGTGTTTGGATTATGATTAAATGCTTTATTCCCCCTGAATTAAACTAGGAAACTTTGAGCGTTTTGGTTGGGTTAAAATGGGTAAACTGGGAACCCCCTTTCGTTTTTGTATTACAAACTCAACACGGCGTATCCACTCACATGGATACGATGTATCGACAAATTTTTACCCAATTTTAAAAACACTAATACTGCGTATTCATTAAATTGAATACGACGTATTGATGAAAATAGGATACTGAATTCTCAGACCCATACGCCGTATTGAATAAAATCTAAATGGCATATTGGCATGCTGATTCCTATACGGCGTATCCATTTATGAATACGTCATATCCACTCTCAGAACAGAAGGTTAATAATTCTATAATCTTTGTGCTTTTTGTCATTAATTTTGCAAATATGGCACCCTTACCACCACGTGAGCAGAGACACCCATTTCTTAGGTACCGGGGTCTTGAGTATACTGAAAAGGATATTACTGACTTCGAGGAGATGTTAGAGAGGATTTACAGTCATGAGATACACAGGGTTCAGGTTGTAGATTTTTAAGGGATGCCCGAGCTTATAAGGGATGGTTTGTTTACTAGGATGAGGATGGGGCACCGTGATGATGTCGGTGTAGTTGTATTTACTAGTCAGGCTTGAGGAAGGTTGTTGGTACTAGGGGACCACTGGTTTGGGAGCTCATTTTGGAGTTCCTTAGCACGATTAGATTTGGAGAGGTACTACTTGACTTAGATGCTCTTGGTACTATTCAATTTCAGCTAGGTGAGGCCAGGAGACGATTAAGCTGGAGGCAGTTTATTCTGGCCTTGGGATTACACACCGGGGAGGAGATGAAGTCCCTCGGTTTTGCTAGGTATTAGAGTAAGAGTGAGAGGATGATCCCTGGGAAGGGGGATTTACATGATTATTGGAGGGATATTTCGACTGATAGAGATTTCCTAGGACCTCCCCCTTTTTACACTTTGATCAGAGATCTGATGTTGAGACTTTGCCATCAGATGATGGCATACAGTATTGCTGGGAGGAGTCAGGCACCTAAAAAGGTGACCGTGACTGATTTGTTTTATTTGAAAAGGCTGGATGTTGGATCGGTCAACATCCCTTACTTATTAGCCCGATATCTAAGGAGGTTTGCTGCTGGGAGGAAGAGCGGGGCTCATATTTCTGAAGGGCAGTTTGTAACTCGATTCGCTGAGCATTTTGGAATTTTGACTGTGGAGAAACTTTGAGGATTGACAGTTATTGCCCTTGAGCTTCTGATTATTGATATGGCTGAGCTGGTGAGGCTGCATATTTTTGCGTAGTTTGATGATACTTAGGCCTGGGTGGCCATGGGACCAGAGAGGCAGCTCGATGATGTGGTTGGTGCCCCTGTTGTAGCTGAGGATGCTCCTGCTGTTGACGAGGGTGACCAGGCTGTTCTAGTACCCGTGCAGGCACCTCAGCAGCTACCATCAACACCTCTAGCTGCTGCTAGGACTGTGCCTCAGAGATTAGGGAGATTATAGGAGGATGTGCAGGGACTACATAGAGATGTAGGGAGCTTGTGTGGACTTGTAGAGAGATCGATGACCGATTAGGGGAGATTCTCCACATGGATGATGTCATGTATGACACAATTGATGGATGCTAGTGGGCTGACATGCCAGGCATTCAACGAGAATTTCTGAGGGAGCTCACCTGCAGCATTCCGGAGATGCACCAGGCAGGGGACTGGTGAGGCCAGCACCTCTACAGCACAACAGGACCCACAACAGCCAGACCCATGATCCCTCCTATCTTTATCTTTTATCTATATTTATCTATACATTTATTATTATTCATGTCATGATGTATCTAACTATTAAACAGGTTCTTATATTTTTGCATATATATCATGGTATGACATTTTGGTTTGTTTGTATGTGATAGAATCAAGCCTGGCAGTAAGTTCAGCACCATAGTTCATGAATATACGAAACCAAGCAAGATATTCACACTAAAAGCAAGTATGGAAAAGAGAGATGACTTCAATTGTGTGGAAACTGAAGACAAGTCTAACTTAAAGACTTCACTGTAAACAAAAGTGTTTCCCGGGAGACAACCCGGATTGTTATTTAATTTTATCGAGTCTGTCTTCCCAGACATCAATACTGCGTATCCTCTCCACACCATACAACGTATTGATTGTCTGGACGTTGTCAGTCTTTATTTTTATTGCACTTTAAAAAACATTATTGTCAATTCTAGAATACGGCGTATTCACTAAACTGATACGTCGTATCCACCAGACTGACCCGTAATTAGTTTGTTTAGTTTAGTTTAAATTAACCGTACGTACCAAGATAGGAATGCACATGTTTTTCTTATATTCTATACAGGACCTCGTGAAAGAAATGTCGACGAAGTTGGTGGAATGCATATTTTTTGGAATTCTATGTGTGTGCTGTTCATGCTAGGATTCAGACGCTTTTTTAGCACACAATCTTGCTCATAAACGCAACTTAGAGAATCTACCGAGTAAATATCAATGGAGTCTTTCAATCTAATTCTTTTTAAATTCCCTTATTTAATGTTTTACATATACAACGAGGACGTTGTATAATTCAAGTGGGGGGATGGAATTAGAATGTTTACTTGTCCTATTTTTCACACTAAAATGCTTAAATTATGCTCAAATAAAAAAAATCCAACTCACTTTTG
>BQNB010061976.1:5281-36260 GCA_026074375.1 Tanacetum coccineum
GTACCGGTTCCAATACCGGGTTTGAGAAACCAATACTATACCAAAACAAATATCGTTTATAAATAAAAGATAATCTTAAATTTAACTCATGGTCACTTGAATTCGTTTCAAAGTTCTTTCTTTATTTGCGAAGAAAAATATACCAACCCTCATTTTTAAATGTAAATTGTATCTTAATTTTGCTATGTCTTATCCCAACTTAGTTCTTTTTGCTTAGAAAATGAAGTATTGAACTTATACTTGTTTGCTCAAAAAAAAAACTTATACTTAGATTACAATGAAATATTGAAAGTGGGTTTTTTTTAACAATGTAAACAGTGGATGCATAGCGTACATAATGAAACCATAATCAAATGTATATGGGTAACAGTTTGTCTCGATTATGGTGTAGGCTACCTTAGATCATGACTTTAGAAATTGAGTTTTTTTAATTCCGGCACTAAAATCGAGATTTTCCATTTTGGTACCGTACCGTTTTTAATAGTGCCGATTTTTTAGCGAATGTTATGGTATCGGTATCGTACCAAGTAGTGATAATCGGTAGCGGTACGAGTCGGTACCGGTACGATTCCGGTACCGTACCATTTTTTCGGTACCCATGCTCATCCTACATGGAGGTAACGATAATTAGTCAGCCTTTATCTTTGTTAAAGTATTCTCCATACTCTAGCATTTTTGCTAACCACAACCCTATGAGTTGTGTTTAAGCTTACCTTAATTAAAAAAAAATAAACCATGAATTAACTACAAACATTCCTTGTTTAACAACACATTCTATGATTATAATCATTAAATATGTATAAATATAGAAATAATAAGTTCATTAAATGCTATTTTTACAAAATGATAAGGTTGGATGGTATGGTGGTGACAAAGTCACCTGACACGTCAGCGCCACACCAGCTTTCTCTCTCCAAATAAAACTCACCTTACAACTTATTTTTCAACCGTAATAAGAACTCACCTTACAACTAAAACTCACCTTTCATTAAAATACACACTTTATATAAAATATACCACACTAAATACCCACACACATTCACAATCAAATAAAATATATTAATTAAAAAGAAAGGGGCCCACAAAATAAAACTCACCGTGAGGTGAGAAACTCACCTAATTGACACAAAATAAGCCCAAACTCACCTAGCAAAAGCTGAGATGGCAAAGTGACTTTAAGGGGCGGGATGGGAACTCACGTGTGACTTTAAAGTCAGCTAGGTAAGTTTTGCTAAACTCACCACCATACCGTCTAGCCTAAGCCTTAAACACAACCCATAGAATTGTTGTTAGCAAAACCCTTAATTCTTTTTAGATTTAAAAAAAACTTATATAACACATTCTTTTATTATAATAATTATGATTTTTTAATTTATCAAATCTTTCATCGTGTCTTGTTTTATATGGTGTGCATTTCACATGATCACAATGGTCACTTTATATATTTTTGATATAAGAGTAAAAATTTAATTTAATTTCTTTTTTAACCTGGGTTTCTGACTTGAGATCATGAGCCGATTAATCTCACAACGACTACTCTTTTGGATAGCCCAAAGTCGGCGAAGATAAACCTCACGAAATAAGAGTACATCGTCGGTCATTCACACAACATCACGGACTTTACCCTCTTGGTTGATCTCGTCGTTGCATCTTACACCCCAAGTAGCTATGTTATGAGCAACAATGTTCCACTCTCTTTTAACTAACGACCAATTACATGTACTAAAAGTTAGAGAAATAACCAAGATTTGCAAAAACAAGCACGTTGTTTGATGAAGAGTAGATCGATTGCGTAGTGCATTAACTAGGCACACAGAGTCTCATTCGAAAAATTATATTCTGGAAGCTTCTTCTTTGAGCATGAGTCATAGCTTAAATGATAACTTTGACCTGGGCTTTGGCTTCGAACGAAAAGGTTGTGTAACATTCTACTCTGGCACCTCATAATAACACATCTCCATTATGATTAAGAGCAACAAACCCCAAATCATGCCTTACCTAATACTTTTTGCCACGATGCATCATTGTTAAATTTAACTTGTTCAAGTTGTGGTTTCACCTACACAACTAAACTTCTTTCTTTTGCTTTGTCGGATATTCTTACAAAAATATATGTTTTGCAACAACATCCATTTGTCGCTTTGCCATGGAACCACTCATTCACTCTCCTCCATAACTCTCGAGTATCATTATAAATATCTTTTTGCCTGATAGTTTTTGCCATGATGCATCACTGTTAAATTGAACTTATTCAAGTTGTAACTGAACCTCTTTATTTTGCTTTGTTAGATATTCTTTCAAAGTATCAGGATCACTTTTTTCAAGCAGCCTATCAAGACCACACATGACCCACACCTCTTTGGCAGCTATCAGATCACTTATAAAATTATGCATTACATCTTCCCCAAGCTCGCTACAATGTGTACAATTGAGAGGTGATGGTGTACCTCATCTTACGGCCAGAGCCTTGCCTCTGACACTTACACGTGGCACTTCAAAGTAAGGCTGAGCATATTCACCTGAAAATCGACATGACCCGACAAACCGACCGAAATCGGGCCGGACCGAACCGAACCGACCTTATTCGGTTTGGTTTTCGGTTTTCTATATTTATTTCGGTTTGGTCGGGTCGGTTCGGTTCGTTTCAAAAAGACACTTATTCGGTTCGAACTACCTAAACTGAACTGAACCGACTTATTCGGTTTGGTTCTCGGTTGGTAATATACCTTGATTCGGTTTCGGTTCGGTTTCGGTTTGTGTCAATTCGGGTCGGTTCCGAACCGATGCTCACCCTTACTTCAAAGTGATTATTGGCGTAAAGCCTACTAAGCTACCATAAGGGAATCTGCCAATACACAAGCAAGTCCACCTCAAACGGACCCTAAGCCTCTAAGGAGCTAAGACCTCCGATTAAAATAATGCTCAGAACTAAAGACTAAACATAATATTTTGTATACCCAACAAGGACAACGGTCGTCCTTTATTACCACTCGTGCAAAACAGCCGGACATGGGCACGATCTCAGAGCCTCAACAAACGCTCTCTCATTGGCCAACGAGATCATGCTCCCCTCAGCCAATGCGGGTGAGACACATGGTAGTATCTAGGTCATTCTTAGGGTTTGCCTATAAATAACTGACTCATTTGCACAAATCAGGTATGTTTTTATTCCCTAATTACGTTCTCTCTTTAAAATACCTACCACTAATGCATTTCATCTTACTCTCACGCCAGAGTTGGCTCGCAGGGTCCATGCATATGTTTCGACTAACCCAAGCATTTGTTTCTTATCTTATTTTAGATAACTCCTATCACGCTTTGAAGTATTCAAGTCTGTCCCCAACGCATGCCTTGATAAAAAAGGTTCAAAATATTGCATGATCAATGTCACACCCGATGGGACCCGCAAAATACCGATTCATAGGGTCCTTCTTTTCACCCTACCTTTAATACTTCTGTTTTCACAATAAAATGACGATGGAGGTCGATGGAAGACCCTCGTCGCCAACACTTATGACCTCAGCCGTGGTGGTTTGTGAAAGTCATGAGAGGGAAATCACGAGAAACCCCTAAACCATCACTCAAACACCTACAAATCCTACGTTAAACATAGCCTCCACCAGTCGAACACATCCTATATCCCCATTACACCCCGACACACAAGTAGTTGATAAAGCCTTTGTTATGGGAAATTACTCATAGTTGGAGCCTTTTATGAGGAAAAGGATAAGAGAATTGAGGTTAACGGGCGTTGCGACTCGTTTGGGGTACTTTAGTGAATACGCTGATGAAGAAAGAACAATGTAAGGGTCGTGTGGGTTTCTGTCGTATCCTGGGGAAAATACGGAAAACAAAGGCACGCAAAACATTCTGCCATTATTAGCAGCTCACCTACGGGAGACTGAAAGGAGGCGGAGGACACCCCCTACACAAGTTCCAGTGAGCCAAGGATGGCCGACGAATGAGGGACACCAACAACCAAATGTTCTAGGTTTTCATGGGTTTACCAATCAAACCGGAATCCTTGAAAAACTGCGAACCCTACGGGCATGTTATACCCGTAAAACCGTAGCCATCCTCCGAACAATGTGTATCTCCCTAACAACGTGTATCCTCCAAACAACGTGTATCTTTTTAGCAACGTGTATCCTCCGAACAATATGTACCCTCCAAACAATGTGTACCATCCGAACAATATGTACCCTCAGGACAACACATATCCACCAAACAACATGTATCCTTCAAACGTATACCCTTCGGTGACTGCGTATACTCCACAAAATTCGTATCCTTCAGAAAACACATACGGGCAAGATCTGCAAAATTATCAGAACAAAGGCCATTGGAGTGATACTTTAATCCCATCTCCGTTGGTAAAATGGATCGAAGAATACCAATTCCTAAACGGTCTAAAAGTCCCTCCCCATGTCAGACACTATGACGAAAAAGGAGACCCAATAATTTCTTGCATGTCTTCGAGGGAGCAATGAGACTGGAAAAGTAGAAAATGCCAGTAGCTTGCCACATGTTTTGTATACGTCCTTAAAGACGCTGCGAGGGTTTGGTGGAACAACCTGCAAAAAGGAGTAGTTACCATTTATGAGGATTTGAAGAGGAGGTTTGAGACACATTTGAATCAACAAAAGAGGCAAACAAAAACCTACTTAGCAGTAAATAACATAAAAAGGAGGGAAGGAGAAACTGTTTTAGCTTTCATAACTCGGTACACTAACGAGACCAATAATCTTCATAGATAATAACCACAATGACATGAAACAAAAAAGGTCATGGGAAGGCTTTAGGAGGAAGAATAGAGAAAAACAAGATAGATTTAGCCCTTATAAAGAGACCAATCATGGGATCTTGAAGAATCTAACAAAATGTCCTAGGGAAATCCTCGTCTTAGAAAAGGTGGGAAAAACATTTATCAAACCTCAGAAAATGGTGTCAAAAGCAAGGGATACCTCCAAGTATTGCGAATTTCACCAAGATTATGGCCACGACACAAATGTGTGTAGAGAATTGAAAAATCAAATAGAAGAGGCCATCAAGTCAGGCTAGTTAGCCCACCTACTACAAGAAATTAGAAAGGGAAAGTCGAAACAAGCTGAGACTCAACTGGAGAGTAGCAAGCACTAGCTGTTAAAGGGGAGCATATGACAGAAGAAAAAAAGGAGCCCATCTTAAGGATAGGTTTGGCGAATAATCCTTTAAAGAGGAAGGAGCTCCGAGGATAATGAGCGTGGAAGAGATGATCTTTTCCCCAATTTGTAGCTGGGTTCCATCAGTTGATCCAATATTCATAAGTGTGTTTGAAACTCCCCTTTCCAGACTCAACATTTGACCAAGAATTAAAAACTGTGCGGAAACGCAAGACCAGGAATGACGTTGTGTCATTCCTTAATATAATGATAAAAATGCATTACAATTAGACCCTTAAAAGTTTTGTTATTATGAAGTATACTCTATTATCTTTCCAACGATATAAAGAACTTATTTTAACTCCTTACGGTTTGGTTTTTACGACAAAAACAAAATTCTCAAAACTGCAGACCCATCCAGCCGGGCGGCTGAACAGCCAGCCGGAGGCTCCCTGCACCTGTACACACTTAAAACTCATTTTGGATACTTATATTCTGGAAAACTAACTTCCCGAACTTGATATCAATTAAAACTCTCTAGAATTCATTAAAACATTATAATACATCATTACCATATCATTTGTGGTCTAAATGACCCAAGAACATAAACTTTACGAGGTTAACCAAACGCCCCGTTTTGACCCATTTACATCCTTGTTTTGACCCATTTACATACATTTACATATAAGACTCCAACCAAAAGACTTGACACTTGACCTTAACATTTATAAACCATTAGGACATTTTGGGGGTTCAACCTTGATTTAAGCTCGACATCCATCTTAACTACTTATCTAATCTCAAGAAGTACTTCCACACCTATGCCTTAATCCACGCATTACCTTCTTCGCTTGAACCTACAAAACATTAAACATCTAAACTGTAAGCTTTCGCTTAGTAAGTAAACGACAATAACATGATATTATACATTATTCGATCACATAATCATCATTATCATTCATCATTAGTCCATAAGATTATATTCATCAATTTATCAAACTACACATTAAACACATTACATCAAACCATACAAACCATTACATACCTTAAGTTGGTCAAATTAGATTTAACCTCAACCTTGACTAGCTTTACCAAATTAGCCTCTAATCTATTCTTACTCCAAGCTTTCAAACCAAGGCTTCCTATCCACGTAACACACGTATGATAAATTCAATATAATAGCACATTATAACTGATTAGCAGTATTATTATACTATAAAATATATAATAATATTCCAAAAGAGCATTTAAGAACTTTCATAAAGTCTCCCTTAAGAAAAGCTCACTCTAAAAGATATATATAATATATCTTACGTATATTTAACCGAGAAGAATGATCACCCGGGTCGTTTCCCCAACGACTTGTGAAATTGAAACCTTGCTTTAGCTTGGATTATGATTTGAATGAGAGAAAAGTTTTTTTTTGAGTATCTATAACTACTAAATAAAAGCAACAACTAAAATGAACAATTAAAAGTAATTAAACACTTAAACTAATTAACGGGAGCAAATAAAACGCGACAAATAAGCAAATACACTAAAATTAACTCCTAAAAATGCAAACTAAATTTCTAAACCTAAATTAGGACAAAATAAAATTTTAAGAAAAGGAAAAACATTTTTTTGATTATTTTTGAATTTATTATGAATTAAAAAACTATTTTAATCTAATTAAATCCTAAAAAATAGGAAATTAAGTCCTAAAAATTTAGAAAAATGATTTTTAAACTTCAAAAAGTCTAAAGTAACTTAAAAACTCAGAAAACTATTTTTAACTATTTTTAAAACTAAAATCCTATTTTTAAAATTAAAAAAAAAGGCTTAAAAATGAAAATTAAAATCTAAAAGTGTTGAAAATGATTTTTCTTAATGTAAACCTAAAAGTATTTATTCTAATACTAAAAACTATTTTTTTGTATTTTTCTGAAACTTTTTTCTATTTTTTATGATTTTTCGAAAATTAAAACTTTAGAAAAATGATTAAAAATAATCTACTTGATGGAAAAATATCAAAAATTCAGAAAATCCTAAACCTAACAAAGATTAAAGGAAAAATGAGACTAACCTAAAAGCTACACAAATAAGCTGGATAAGCTACGACTTATGTTAAGAAAAAGAAAAGAAAACGTGTATAATAAAAATATGAAAAGAGAAGCAGACGGATGAGCTAATGTAGCACAAAGGTTACCAATGCAATGGTTTTTGTGAGGGAGAGCCTTATTGGGTTCGAGTTGGCAACAAACCCCATTTTTGCACTTTTTTTTTAACTTTTTAACAAAAATAAAAGTTGAAACTTGAATAATGACATGATTCAAAGTACATTTTGTGAAGAACAACATAAACAGAAAACCAATAATAAAGATCTGAAAGTGCTTTAAAAAGAAGCTACTTCATAAGTAGGCTTTTTGAGACCTTAAAAAACTTAATTCTAACTTAAACACTTGCACAATCTATTATAAGCTCAAATTCAAAATCCAAAAGATTACTAAGGAAGCGTCAAAGTCTTAATCTAGAAAATAAAAAGCTATTTGAGGCTAAAATCACATTAAGCTAACTGAAATTGATGAACAAGGAAGCAAATTCAGGAACTAACTCAAAAAGCACAAAATCCACTTAAACTAAAAAGCTCAATAAGCTAATTCAGAACCCTAGCTTCTGAAAACTAGATAAGCAACTATTAAGTTATGAATCTAAATGATTAAACCTATTCCTTTAAGCTAGAAATTCAAATTTAACAAAACTAGATCAATCACCTACTGTTTTTTTTTTGGTCTTTTTGAGGTTTTTGTGAAATTTTAAAGCTAAATGTACTAAAGAGAATAAGCTAGAATTGAGAAAATAACACTTAATCTATCTTAAGCTAATCTAAACTAAAAGTCTAGTGAATTTGAAAGATTAAAAGCAACTAAAAATTTTGGCTTAATTGAAGCTTAAAGATCACAGTAGAATAACTGAGGATACACAACTGATACAAATGGAAAGGTGCAAACCAAAATTGCAGGTCCCCTATGGACAATGCTGCACTAGTCCTCAACTAGTTTCCTTGAACCACAACAACAAGCAAGCAACCAAGCAAACAAAAGCTTGGCTCTAAAATTTTAACTAAGCAAAGAAAAGGTGAAAAATTCCCTTGGAGCTGAGAACAATTTGATAAGCCATAAAATGAATTTAAGCTAAATCTAATCCTTCAAATTAACTCAAAACCTAAACAAATATGATAATCTAACTATCCAAAATGAAAACACAAGCTAAATCCAAACACTCCTTCTAGACTTGACAGATTTGATTAAGCTTATAAAATGAAAATTCATTAAACAAAACCTTAAAACCAGATTACTAGAAGCTTATAACAAGCTTAATAAACACCAATTAACAACCTAATTTAGCTAGAACTTAAGATCTAAGAGTTACACTACTATTTTTGGTTTTTATGAAAAATGTCAAATATAAGAGAACTTATGATCTACCACTATATAGCTAAAACAGATTAAAGATGTAACTAATAAGCAAAAAGAGATGATATAAGACTGAAATAAGCAAGTAGATAAGCAGTTTAAGCAACTAAGCAAATCTACACTATCAAGCAATTATTAACTAGATATTAAAGAGCAAAGTAATTTAAAGGAAAACTTACAAAGGCTTCAGCTAAACAGAAGCTATCATAAGCTTTTTGAGCTTATCTACAGCTCTAGCTTATCCTTATGGATAAGCTAGTAAAAGTCCTTGGGATTCCTTCCATGATTGAATCCCCTTCCAAAGCTTTTAGGTCCAAAATAGTTAAGGTTTTATACTAGTTTATAAGACTTAAGTAGATTAAGGTCTGATTTAGCTCAATTACTAGCTTATAGACTAGTAAGAGCTTATATGAGCTTATTAGAACAATAGCTTAACATTTGAGAAGAAATAAGAGCTTATGAGTGAAATTTTAAAAGAGCTTATGACAAAGTATTTAAGAGTAAAACTAGATGTCATTAAAATAAAACTTGATTACATGATTTAAAAGAAAATTACAACTGAATTTTAAAAGGAAATTACAATAAGCTAAATTTAAGCTAAAATCTACTAAGCTACAAAACGGGAAAAGAAGATAATCATGTGTGTGTGAGTGAGGGCCTTTTATAGCCTGCTGCTGAACCTTCTAGCCCCTTGAGGTCTTATCAATCTCTGCCATTCATTCTCTCAATGATTGGAAGATTATCTTTAGCCGTTGGATCTCTTTTGATAATTACACGGATTGCCAGCATGGCAATCCGTGTGATGTGACCTTGTGCTTTCTATGAGAGTGACCCAAGTGTAAATATCCCCATTCTTTGTGCTTTCTTCATATTGACGTGGCATTCCCCTTGTGGGTTTCCACCAATAAGGACCTCTGATGATGTGTTAATCTTGCCATCTTGATCTTGAACCCTTGAATTACTCTTTTGAACCTTCAATTTGCTAAAGCCCCTTGTTTTACCCTGAGTTAAATGGCGAAGGTGATGATGAATAGTTAAAACAGACTTTCCCGCCTGTTTTTGACTGAGGGGGTAAATGGGGTAAGTTTGGGCATATGGCAAGTTGAGTCCTTGTGTTTATAATATGAAAAGGTGTAGTGTTAAATAACTTTTAATAATGGCAGAAATGGCCCCTGGATTTTTATAAAAGGTTATGGTTTAGGGTTTTGGGCCGGGTATGGACTTTTGATTTGGGCTTTGGATCCGGGTGTTGTTTTTGATAGGTTTAGGGCGCATTATACTTCAAGGACCATTTGTGTAACTTTGGAAACTTGAGGGACTAGATTTGTTACTTTGGTTTTTTTTGTCTTCTAGTGTTGACTTTGAGAGTTGACCGAGGTTGACTTTTTAACTTTGGCTTCCGGCTCTTGCACGCTCTTCTGTTCTCGTATCCGTGTTTGCCCGTTTTTGACGGTTTTCTTGTAATTTTTGTCTTATCTGTACCTGCATACACAAAACACAAAAACAAGTATATGTTTGCCATTTTTAGTATGTTTTTGGTCAATTAGGGCTATTTTTGGTATAAATGGATATGTGTATTTCACACATATCAACTATTTTCCTAAAATTCCGGATCTTGTCCCTACCTTTTGTTAAACCGCCGGCTAGAAAACAATATTATAACCAACTCTCCACGAAGAACACAAGGACGAATTGAGAAATATTAACCCAAATAAGCTTTCTAGCCACGAAACTAAGCTATAACATGCAATACTAAGTGTGTATAACAAGATTAAACACACACTAACGCTTGTTTCTTTGTGAATCTTCCATTATGAACCAACTCTCCACGAAGAACACAAATAAAATTCGAACCTTATTAGCTTTGATTTCGAACTAGAGCCTTGTTAATCACTTGTAGTGGCAACTTATGAACCTCCTTAGCATTTATAACAAGAAAAACAACACGATCAACCAACAAATAAGCCCAAAAAATAATTTTGAGCCGTGGGGTATTTTGAACCAAAATAAGCCACGAATTTGAGCTTATTAACCACAATAATCAACCACGAATCCACCCTTTGCTCTGGTACCAATTGTAGGATCCCGTAAACACTTCACTACATATAACACAACACGAATCGAACTAGAAAAGAGAAGAAGAGATGATGTTTTAGAGAGAGAAAGAAGAGAGAGAGAGTTGAGAGAGAAATTAGAAAGTGAAATATTATAAAATGAAAATCAACCTGTACCTTTTCCAAAGTGGAAAAGGTATATATATACCCCGACACTTAAAGTGACGTGCGGGATATTTAACTAGGATCCGGGCTCGGGTCTTGCTTGGGATTAAACCTGAAACATATACAATATTAGTTTAATTATCGAGCCAGATTCCCGATACTTTCCTATTACAACGTTAACTAATTGATTGACCGAGACTAACATACATAATGGACGAACTTCATGTTCGACTCAATATTTTAAGGCTAACATAAGGAGATCTTTTAGAATCCTTCATCTTTTGTAGAATTCCATATTGTCGATTTAGATCCTTGTTGTTTCATTCTTTTGTTCTTTTGTATCATCAAATCAATAAATCCCAACAATTTTTGAAAAAATGTTACATTAGATCTAAAAGTGTAACACTTAAAATTAAAAATGTTGCTTTAAGTTTAATATTGTGTAAAATGCAACAGTTTTGAAAAGTGTTGCTTGTAAAATGTTGCATTGTCTTCATTTTGTTGTAGTGTATTTTTGTATTTGGTTTTCTAGGTTTTATATTTTTGTATTTTTCTTTTTCAAAAATATTTACAAGTCGACGTTTGATGAATATCTATCAAGCAGTTTCATTTGCTAAAACCTCCAGTTCTATTGGAGTCAAACATCTCATACCGAGTCGTCCAACAAGGTACTCAAGCCTTTCTTGCGAAAAAGCTTTCATAACATGTCGGCTAAATGGTATTCAGTTCTGACAAAGTTCAGTTCAACTATACCATGTTCAACCTGTTCTTTTATGAAATGGTAGCGGACATCAATGTGTTTTGTGCGGGAGTGCTGCATTGGTTGCATGAGATGGCTATGGTTGACTGAGAGTTACAGTACAATGGTATTTTATTGTAGTCAAAGCCATAATCCTTAAGCTGTGTTCTCATCCAAAGAACTTGAGCATAACTCGCGGATAACGCGACGTATTCTGCTTCTGCCGTTAACATTGAGGTGCAATCCTACTTCTTGGACATCTAACTAACTAGCTTATCACCTAAGAATTGTATTCCTACAGAAGTGCTTTTTCGAGTATCAATACAACCTGTGTGGTCAGCGTTTGAAAAAGCAATTAGTTCAAAACCATAATCCTTTAGATACCAGAATCCTTCAGATACCAGAGTCCTTCAGATACTAGAGTCCCATGTTGATGGTTCTCTTTAAGTACCAAAAGATCCTTTTAACCTCCTTGAGGTGATTTTACATTGGTCTTGCTTAATAACGTGCATAGTAACATACTGCTTGCACTAGGTCTGGTCTACTAGATGTCAGGTACATGAGTGACCCTATCATACTTTTGTATCTCGTTTTGTATACGGGTGTTCCACTTAGATCTGCATCCAGTTTAGGTTTAGTAGCCATTTGTGTACCAATGCTATCACATTTGTCCATTCCATGCTTTTTGAGTATTTCTAAAGCATACTTAGCCTGATTGATAAAGATACCTCGTGGGGATTGGTGGATCTAAAGTCCTTAAAAGAATTTCATTTCCCCCATTAAGGACATCTCATATTTATTGTGCATCAGTTTTTCAAACTTTTTAGAAATTTTTAGGTTTGTAGACCAAAAAATTATGTCATCTACGTAAATTTGCACAAGTAGAATGTCCTACCCGTATCATATCGTGAATAGAGTGGGGTCTATAGTACCTTTAGTGAAACCTTTGGACTTCAAGAATGTTGAGAGTTCATCATACCAGGCTCTTGGAGCTTGCTTTAATCCATAAAGTGCTTTCCTAAGGCAGTAGACTTTTTCTGGATGATCGGGATCAATGAACCCATCTGGCCGACTGACATATACCTCTTCCTTCAGTTAACCATTAAGAAAAGCCATTTTAACGTCCATCTAATAGATAGGAAATGACTTGTGTGCAGCGTAGGCAATGAAAATCCGAACATCTTCCAAGCGAGTGCCTGGTGCAAAAGATTCTTCAAAATCAATACCCTCTTCCCAGCGATATCCCTTAGCTACAAGTCATGTCTTATTGCAAATAATAGTATTGTCTTCATCTTTTTTATTTTTCCATAACCACTTAAGATTTATCATAGTATTTCCAAAGGGTTTCTCAACAAGTTCTCAGACCTTGAGTTTGTCAAATTAATGAAGCTCTTCCTGCATTGCTTTGATCCATGCGTGATCATTCATTGCTTCCTTAATGTTTTTTGGTTCAGCTGTACTCACGGTGAGCGCGAACATACACATTTCAGGATCGGTAGCAAGTTGTCGTTTTGTCTGCACTAGCTTTAATGAATTTCTACGAACTTGTTCTAGAGGATTATCTTTGGTCCAATGGTATTCTGAACGTTGATGTTGGTAAAATGTATGCATGTTTAAAGTATTAATATTTCATAAGGAAGACTCAGGAAGTTCTGGTATCGGTGTACAAAATGGATTGATAAATTCATATGCTTTCAACTGTGCATCTACTGCTTGATCGGTGTTGTTTTCCTCAGCATTGACATTTGTTGGTGGAACTATCGGTTCTGATGTAGGTTGAACATTCAATGTAGGTTGTGTATCATGTTGGTGAGAATTATCAGAGAGAGAGCAAAAGGCTTTGACACACTTTGATTTCGTGTAGTGAAATATTCTTCATACATAGGACTGAATAATTAATCCAACTCTTGTAGTGATGGATCTGATGTATCTGCTGGAGGAGAAACATTTGGAACCAGCTTTGAACATGATGGTTCATTGATGTGGTCTTGAATTTCAAGTTCTGAACTGTCATGATCAAAAGTCATTTGTCGTTGGGGTACGAGGCCTGAAGTGTTATCATCAGACATCATTTCCTTGAATAGATTCAACGATTAGTCTGGTCCTCTTGTTGTAGACTTTATATCCCTTTGATTGTGTAGAATATCCCTTAAAAATGCATAGATCCCCCTTCTCCTTTATCTTGTCAAGGTTTTCACCATCTCTGGTTAAGTAAGAAGTACAACCAAAGATGTGAAGGTGTTTGAGAGTAGGTTTTTTTATCATTAATGATATGATATGGTGTCTTTTCGTGTCTGGGGATGATGAGAGATCTGTTCTGGGTCTAACATGCGGTTGCTATTGCTTCAACCTAAAATAAGAGTAGAAGTTTAGAAGCTGAAAGCATTATTCGGGCAGCCTCAACCAAAGTACGGTTCCGTCTTTCGACAACGCCGTTCTGTTCAGGTGTTCTAGCCATTGTCGTTTGGTGCTCAATTCCTTCTTCTTTAAAGTATGCATGGAGTGTCTTGTTTAAGAACTTTGTGCCTCTAGCAGTTTGAACAGTGATGACTTGATCTTGAAGACCTCTTTGAATCATCTTTAGGAAATCAATAAGTACTTCCAGTGTTTCATCCTTGAATCTCAGAAAGTAAGCCTATGTGTATCTTGAATAGTCTTCAAAAATCACTAGAATGTATTTCTTCCCAATGATGCTTTCAATCCACATTGGACCACATAAGTCCATATGAAGTAAATGTAACCGTCCTTTTGAACTTGGAACACTTTTTTTTGAAGGAACTTCATTTTGCTTTACCCATTTCACAAGATGAACAAGTTGATCCTTTACATATTTCAACTTTGGTAAGCCATTCACTATATCTTTCTTGGAAAGTAGGTTGATGGTGTCGAAGTTAAAAAGAAAAAGTCTACGATGCCATAACCATGCTTGAGTTGGTGAAGCTTTTGCCATGAAACAAATCGGAGTTGGTAAAGATGTTTCCTAAAGAGTTATTGTATAGAGACCAAATCCATGAGTACCCGTAAGTAGGTCGTTTCCCTAAAGATCTCTAACAAAGCATGTAGATTTTCTGAATGCAACCTCCAAATCACATAATTAACCAACGAGGAATAGATTGTAATTTAGGCCTTTAAAGTAATAAACCCTCTTGATCGTGACATTTCCTTGAACCAAATCCCTGTATCCAAAAATCGGTGCAAATTGATCATTCCCGAATCGCACCGTACCTAAATATTTCTCAACAAAATTGCACAGTAACTTGTGGTTTCCCGTCATGTGCTTGGTGCATCCAAAGTCAACAATGAATAGGATGATATGAACTATCTTCAATAGAATTAGAGGACAATAGATCATTTGTCAAATTGGATCCTTAATCATTTATGAGTGATAACTCATTAGTTATCTTAGATACAATATCTATAGTGGGACTAATACTCATTGACACATTGTCTGTCTTATCTCATTTCTTTTTTGTCTTAGGAATCCATTTATATCCTGATAGACATTGTTTTCTATCCACCAAGTCCATGCCTTACTAGTGTTCTAATATAGCATCCTAAAGTAACTCTCGGATTCCTGGATAGTGAATTATGAAGCAATGGTTTTCTTATGGGCTGTTGCAACAGATTGGTTTGCTTGTCTTATAGGTTTTCTAGCACTAATGGGCACTACTTGAGGCTTATTAGATCTAGCATTTACGTCATTGATAAACTTAGAAACACAAGCATCATGATTTGAATTAAACACACATTTGCCACAAGTTACACAAACAACATTAACATTTGAAGTTCTGGACTTTAAACTGTCATTACACGCAGTTACAGACTTTATTTTATTTGAAAAACTAAAAATCCTATGGTGGTCTTCTACTTTCTTCTACTTAATCTTCACTTGACTATTGTTTTGCACGACCTTGTCTTTCATTTGAGTGCTCCTAAGCTTTGGCCTGCTAACAATAGTTTTGTGAATTACTTTTGTAGAAGTAGACACACGTGAGTTAGAATTAATAAAAGTGTGAGGTGCCTGATATGTTCTAGTTTGTGTAGGCCTAGTGTCTGTTTGATACATTCCTGGTTTAATCACATTCATGTTTCTAACAGCTTGTCTTTCTGTTTGAGGCAAAATATGTGGAGTGACTGGATATGATAAATTTTGGTTCACATTAGTCGTGGGAATAAACCTAGATTTTGAAAATGAAGAATTTAAGAAAGGAGACAGTTTTCCCAAGACTAATGGTTTTTGAAATTTAAACGCATTTGGTTGGCGAACAATTGATGGTTTAACAAACTTAGTTTCCTCAGATTTTCCTTTCATTTTATTAAGCAAATTATGCAATTCAGCGTTCACATTCGTCTTATCTTGCAGTTGAGCTTTCAAATCAGCATTTTCCGTAGACTTTTTATTAAATTGTTCAATCAGAGAGTCACTGTTGACTTTTGTCTAATTTCTTGTCAATTTGATGGAATCGTTAAGATTTTTGTAAGTCTGTTTTAAGTGCTTGTTTTCCTTATTTAAAAACTCATTTTGTTAAAGTAATGTAGCCACACTAAGTTCCAATTCGATGTTGATTGTCTCAATTTCATCAATGTCTTTCAAAACACAACAATATTGCCCGGAGTTTACAACATGATTTTGGTATTTAAGTTCAAGAGCAACACAATGTGCTTCCAGTTTTGAAAAATTATTTTGAAATTGGGCAACAGCCTTTTTGAGAGAAAAGTTTTCTGATTCTAAAGAGTGGTTTGAAAGATTAGTGTTGTTTGGAAAGCTCGAACTCAAGTCGTTCATATTCTTTGATTTTATCTAGATATTTGCATGCCATGTCACAATAATTATTAGAATTAACCATAGACATAAGACTAACACACAAAATATCCTTTTCGAGACAATCTTGCAAGAGTAGATCATATTCTTTTGAAAACTCAGTTTTGTCAGACTGAAGTTCAGCAACCTCTTTTTTCAAGAGATTGAACGTATTTCAAGTCTTCATACATTTCTGTTTTAAGATGTGTTTCAAAAAGTGATGCATTTGACTTAGTGTCTTGTGCAAGAGGAATTAACATATCTTTAACAAGCAGCTTTACATCGTGAGTGATTAGATTTTGCCATCCGTTTTGAAGATGATTTTTCCAGTTTAATTCAACAAATGATCTGATGTTTTCAATGTTGATCATAAGATGATCAAATACTCGCTTACTTTTGCTTATTGAAGCTTTACTAGGCAAATATTCAATACGTTTTACCAAATGAGTTGTTTGTTTCTGACAATATTTTCTGGAAATATTCCTTCTTACTTCTTTGGCAATAAACAACTGCTCATGTGACTTTTTAGTTTGAGGTGTAAAAAGTTCGTAACGGATATTTTGCTTGGTGTAATCATTTGGTTTCACTGTAGCTTTACATAACTTTGATCTACTCTCTTCCGCAAGATGAATCGTTTCATCAGATTCGGGAGCAAATAAATTCGCAAGATCATTCTTATCATATTTGAAATTATAAAGACATGGTTTCTCCAATTGAGCTTTCTTAAGGTACAAATGATTTGCAAAACTGCTTGCGCCCAGACCAGTATAATAGGAACTCGGTTTAGGAGTCAGTATATGCATGGTTTGAACAGATTGACCAATTTTATAAACAACGTTGTTTAAAAACTTTATTTGATTTTCCAAAGCAATCAATTTGTCATTGTATTTATTTTCTCGTTCTTTAAGATCCTTTTTCATTTGTTATTTTTTCTTTAAAATTTGAGAAATCTTACTTTCACGTGCAGAGATCTAGTTTACAAGCTTGATATTTTCTTCTTTAACACAAAAAGTTGTATATGATTGAGTTTTTAAAGATTCATTATGTAGTCGTTTAGTTTCTTCTAATAAACCAAGAGCTTTTGCACATTCAAGTTCAGCTTTCTCTTTGTCTTTGTGATTTGTTTGGAAAATTTTGTACTTCTTAAGCTCACTTTTGCATTAAGATAAATCTTGTTTGCTTATCTCAAGATATTGTTTTCTTTTCTCAAGATCTTGTTTGCTTTTCTCAAGCTCTTGAGTGAGAGACGTGTTTGCATTCTTTAATTGCTTTTGAGATTTTTTGTTTTCATCAACACTAAGTTTTATATTAGCAATTAAAGAAGCAAGCAATACACGTTCATCCTTAGGTTCTTCAACATTTTGGTAAGTCGTTCCTTCATTATCACACATATACGATGAATCAAGAATGACATTGCCATCAACCATTTCCACCACATATGTGTCATTAATGGATTCAGGTTGCTCAGAATGTTGTCTTTCATTGGTAAACACATTATAGTCATCTTCTTATTGTATCTTTTTAATGGCTCAACATCATAGGTAGGTCCAGAATCAATAGTTAAGACCTCCTGAATCTTTGCCATGTACATGTAATGTGCTTCTAGTTCTTGTTCATCCAGCTCTTCATATGTGTCATGAAGCCATTCATCCTGCTCTACACTTAGCGACACACCTTTTTCTTCTTGCTTGCACAACATCATATTCTCCTTATGGTAAGCATAATCTTTTGCCCGTTGTGGTTTCCTGTACTCCTTAGCAAAATGACCAAACCCCTTGCAATTGAAACACTGTATCCCAGACTACTGAACTACATAATTCCCTATAGTTTCCCTAGCCCCAACAACTGTTACTATCCTCTGATTTACAAATTGTTAGTATTTATGTCATTCCTAGTTCTTGGAGTAGTATCCACATTCTTTTTCCTGGTGTTTGATGAAGTTATGAGGTTGTTGTTGGTAGGTTTATAGATGTTTTTGATGTATTTTGCAATGAGTTCCAAGTTTTTCTGCATATCCTTATCTCCCTAAGCCTTTTTTGGCTCACTGCCATCCTCTTCTTCAGATGCTGACTCAGATGGAGGTGTAACAGGTTTGGCTATCTCTTTGCCTTTGTTTCTAGTGGGAGAATGAGATCTGGTTGATTGTGTTGGTCTTGATGATGGTGCATAGGTTTTGTGAGGTTTTGGTGCTTGATAATGATTAGTTGGATAATGTTGAGTAGCAACAACAAGTACGAGAGGATTAGCATTTCAGGCAATCTTTTCCGGAAGGATTTCATTAACTTTATTTTGATGTTGCTTGACAATTGTGACAAATCTTGACCATTTTGGTTGAAGTTTTTGTAGAAATTGAACATTCACCTGCATGGTGTCAATCTTTAACTTGTTCTTTACCATTTCATTTATCATTCTGTAAAATGTTGTGTAGTATGACTTAATTGATTCCCCATCCCTAGAAGTGAACTTACCAAATTCCTAAAACAACTTCATCTTTGCATCTTGTTTGTTGATAGACTCTTCTTGTTGCAAGCGTTCAATAGAAAGCCACATTTCCCTAGCAGTAGCACATACATCCACTGTTGAATATATTTCATCACCAATTCCATTGAGTATCATATGAATTGCTTCAGCTTCAGCTTCAACATCAATTACTCTTCTTTTCTCTAGAGTGCTGTTTCTTCTTAGAACTCCTACTTGGTTGACATGGTTCATACTACTTTACTGGAACTGCTTCAGTAACAAGTTCAGTTAGGACGTAAGGACCCTTTTTAATGGTGCCTGAGTTCATTCTTGTTAGCTTTTGTGTCAACGTATCTCATGAACCGAGAGCTCCATTGTGCATAGTGACCCAGAGCAAGCATTGGAGGACCTTCTCTGGAACCAACTGCCATGATATCATTGGGCATTTGTCTATTGTTTGATGGAGTAGTCATGATGAATGATTGTTATGATGTGAAGTGAAAATGATTTTGTAAGATCTTAAGTAGGTAAAGTGATTTTGTTGTGGCTTGTTGTTGTTGAACCGTTGTTGTAACTAAAGCACTTGATGTGATTTTGTTAATGATTGATGAGCTAAAGGACTAACAGTAAATACAATTTTAACTTTAAATGACTAACGGCTGTTAATTAAGTTGAAAAGGACTAATGGTGCAATTAAAATACACTTTGAGGGATGAACGATTGTTAATGTGAGTTGTGAGGACTAATGGTGTAAATTGTTTTAACTTTTAGGGTAAACTGTCATTATATAACTAATAAAGATGAATTGTGAAATTGTTGTTGAAGTCCAGGGTCCAATTTGTAAATTCAGAATTAGGGTTTACTTTTAAACAAAGAACTTCCCGCCCAAAAGTCTTAGTCGTCTTCTTCCTTAAAAACCCTAACCTGCAGTTTATCCTCACCTTAAACCACCAAAGTTAAAAGCAAGCCACGGTTTATCTTGACCTTAAACCGCTGGAACATAAATACAAATCGTGATATATCCTGTACTTAAACCGCATACTTCTTTAAACCTAACCCGCGATATATCCTCTTCTTAAACCGCCTTCAAAAGCACATGCCGCGATTTATATGAAGTTTAAACCGCGAAAGATAGAACTTGTACTTAAACCGCCTATGTTAACCTGTGTAAATCGCCTCTTTGGAATTTAAACCGCGGTATAGCCTTAACTTAAACTGCGGTTAGAAACCTGCTTAAACCGCTAAAATCCTTAAACATGCTAAAGCCCGCGATTTATCTAACCCTTAAACCGCTGTCACTTTCTCATAAACCGCTAAAACCGCGATTTAAATCCTGATAAACCACCTGTACTTTTTTGTAATCTTGTCTTTTTGCTTAAAATCGTCCTTGTCCCTTTCACTTGATAAACGATGGTCTTCAAGAACAATAAGCCCAGAAATAAACTTTGAAATAAGCAGTTTTATCAAAGGATAAGCCACGAAAAAGTACCACAATAAGCTGGAAAGTAAGGTGTAATGAAGGTTTTTGCTTTTTTTGTTTTTAAACTTGATAAAAAAACTTGAATAAGTTAGAACAAACTCGACACTAATAAGCTATATTAAGCCTTTAAAAAGCTGTTAAAATAAATAATAAGCTACGAAAATGTTTTTCCTATAATCTCTAACAGATTTTTAATAAGGAAGAACAAAGCTTTTTTTATCTAAAAACCACTTAAAAACCTAATAAGCTCTAAAAATTTCGCGGCCAAATATGATCTAAAAAGCTTTTAATAAGCTGTTTAAAGTCCTAATAAGCCACAAAATAAGATAAAAATTTGCTAATTTAGGTTTTCAAGTATAAAAGTTATAGTTTTTTAAACTAATAAGAAAATAAGCAAAAAAAATAAGTCGAATGATTAACAAGCCCAATATGTCGTGAATAATGAGCTCAATACAACCAAACCATGATCACTAGACCCACCCTAGGCGTATGATACCAATTGTTATATCACATATTCACTTCACTTTACCATGGTACGAATCACATAAGAAACATAAGAAGAAGATGGGAATAAAATAAGAGAGGAAAAAAGGAAGAAAATAGAGAGAAAAAAGAGGATGGATTAGACTATGTGTTTTTACACTTACAAGAATAACCAACCCCTCTCTATGTGTGGAAAGGGCTCTTATACCTTGGTTATACGCCTAAGGTTGGTAAACGGGCTAGGCTCGGGTTTTCGTTGGGCTCAAGCCCACAACGCTTATACAATTAGATTACATAACTAGCCCGTTACCCTTAACTTAGCCAATTACAACGTATAATGGATAATGACCGTGACCACTTAAACAAGTGACCAAAACTTCCTTGTTTAACTCAATTTTGAGGCTAACAATCTCCCCCGAAGTGAGGTCATTGAAATTGTTTTGTCGTTAAGCTCTTGAGTCTTCATCATTGTCGTTGAGCTCTTTATCTTTGTTGTAGGCTTGTTCCTTCATGTTGTGTGATCTTTGATCTTGAGCCTTCGTCATTATCTTTTGACTTGGTCTTTAAATCTGAGATCTTTAAATCTTTTCATTGTTTTGTCTTTGTCGTCTTCGTCATCTTGCGATCTTGTGCCTTGGTACCAACATGCTCATACCTTGCATCCTATTGAAATCTTGCTAACAATTATAGACCGTGGACCAGATTGAATCGAGAAATTAGACTGAACTGGACCGAATGTCCTCGGTCCACCCTTTTAATCATTTAAGGTCTTCGGTCTGGTTTAGTCTTATACATAATCGAACATTATGCTTTGTTGGGCCGGTCTAAACGGGCCAGACTAGACGGGTCCGTGCAAAGATCGACAATTATAGTCTGGTGTTTTGGGCCAAATCAGATTTTGGACCCAGTCTGGTTTTTGGACCGTATTCAGCCCCGTCGTACATAACTAGTATCATGGTACTCATTATATGCTTGGGGCTAGCAATGAAGTGGCGGTGGGTCGTTAGTAGCAAGCAAGTGTTATATGTTGGTTCTTGAAAATTAGTAAATGTTTCATTATTTTTTTAAAAAAAATTTGAGTTTAACGTTATAACGTTCAACATATCTTATTAATTTCTAAATGGTTATTTATACATGAGTTATTTGTATAAAGGGTACTCACTTATAAGTCAATTTATGAATAGAAATCATAAAAGTAAATTGTTCGATAATGGTATTAAAAAATAATGATGCTATCTCGTAGTTGGATGCCTTTAAGCATATTCAAGAAGGCATGCAACTAACGATACCGTTGTTACGCTAGAATAATAACAAAATCATTTATTTTAGTGAAAGTTCCATAATACAAAGACCAAAGATCTGTTAGCTTAAAGCTTATAGGCCCGACCAACTTGTTTAGGCCCATTTAATAGTTAGGGTTTTATCCGTATCTTTTCTATTCAATGTATTGTAATGTGTTAGTTATAGTTGAATCTGATCAATATATTATTCATTTTCCTTTGATTTCTACAGGATAATAATCTTGATAACGTTTTGAAACTCCACTGTATCATCAAAAAATATTGTGAGAAATGAGAAGTCACCACCGGAAACAAAATAGTCATTGCAAATAGAGTAAACGTTTTTGATTGTTGAGGCTTATGCTAGAAGTCACCACCGGGGGGCGGAAACACTAAATAGTCATTGCAAATAGACGGTTAAAACCCCCGTTTTGATTGAACCTCTGACCCGGTAAAAATAGGTCACCATAAAATATTCTGGGTTGTGGGCATCGAAACTTATTAGATAGAAAAATGTCAAGTGGTAAGAAAGGAAGTAAGTTAGTTTTGAAAAACTTATAAGGGTTAACGAGCCCAAAAATTACTCTATTGTACGATTTTAGATTAACTCTTTATACTTCATGAAGTCTTAAGTGTGTCATTACAGCTTCAAAAACCCTTCCTTCGTAGGTTACCTATCTAAATGAAGTGGTTAGTTTAGGGCTAAAATTACAAATTTTGTTTTGTCCTTAAAGTTGTCGAAAATTGCAAAATCGCCCATGAAATCAACTTCATTCCAATTATATCCTTGAAGCCTACGTGGAGGTAAAAAAACACCCACGAAGCATTTTCTCTAACGATCCTCTCGTCATGTGCCTCACGTACCTACATGTGAGGGCATTTATGTCATTTATGTCAGTTGGTCAACTTCGATCCCTAATGGTTTTCTTCTTTTCAAGGACTAAATTTGCAACATAATTACTTCAATGTTTCCAGCATACATCATCCTATTTAGTCAACCTCAGTTATGACTACACTCACCCCCTCCTCCCCCACATACTTAAGAACAAATCCTCCATTGCCTTCAACTCATTTGCCATTTCATGTCTTGATGTCTTGACCTTGTTTATGCCGCTAACTCATTTGTGATCTATGAAATGATGGTTTTCCATTACCATAGAGAGATTTCCGCAGACATGAAGCAGGCAACATAATTGATGAACGTGTGCCAAAATCTTACCGATAGGGTGATGAGTAGGGGAGCTGATTATTGAGCTCCAAAACTATAATATGTCTAGAGTTGCAAGGGAAAATGTCACCAAACTTAAGAGACTTCAAACTACCAATTTGCGTAAGTCTAGGATCTTGATGAGAATGGTTATGAAAACTCACAACAAGATTCTTGAAAAGATTGAGTTTGCTGTAAGGCAAAGGGTGAGGTGAGGTGGTTGGTTTATAAAGGCTGGAGGGTTGATGCATGTAGATAGGGGTTGGGGGTATTTTGTGAACGACAAGTCTTCTAGTTTAGTGTTATGGTATATGTGTGAATTAATGAATAGTTTGTTTGATCCTTACTTTAATGGTAAAATAACCTTTTTATTGGGTTGCCTTTTGTTTTATTTTTGTGTTCAAATATGGTTTTATGTTTTTATGATGTTTGAGTTGTATCGCAAACATAAACATTTGCCATAAGTATCACTAATCTAAAACAAAAAACATGAAAATTATATTAATCGACCCATAAACCATACATATATTGAAGACACGAAAAAATAAATAAAAAACACCCAAAAGGCCAACCCACAAGTCTGACCACCTCCCTCAGACCAACCTAATCTCCTAAATAAACTCCCACTTGATGTGAATGGAAAACTAGAAATCGGCAATCACTTGTCTCAATTCAAGCATCCTTATTGTATCCTTCCGTTTCAACTCCCTATAAAACTCTAAACTTTTATAAGGACCCAATTGAAACTTTTATTGTTCAAGTTCTTGCATCAAAGCTTCCTTTTCGTAGCAACCAACCTGCATCGCATTACGTGTGTTTAAAAGGTCGTGTAAAACCTATATGTCTCTTTGAGTCTCTTAATCCATTTTAACCAACATCTGGTTGCATAGCTTTGTAGAGTTTGATCTGACCGTAAATCATCAAGAACATGGAAACGAGACATGATGGATTGTTGATAGAAAGATATGTTAATATGTGTTATTTGTGATGCTAAAGACGATTCAAAGGATTGAAACGCGTGACACTTATATAGGAAAGGAAACTACACATGGAAAAGTGAGAGTCAATCCCAATTTATAGGTGCAGTGTAACATTCTGTATTTTCAGGTCATTTTACGACTTCAATTATTCTATTATTTATTTATAGGCTTTTGCGCGTTTACTTTAAATATTCATCGTTTAGTTAAATCGCGTAAACTAAAAATCAACGATCAACGTAAACGGGCATCAAATAAATAAAAGTTTGCGTCAAGCAAGCATTATATTATTTTACAAAAAATAATAATCAACTTTTTGTATTTTATTTTTATTTGTTCTCCTGGTCAAAAAGAAACTCTCCAATTTAGAGAAAGATGTCATCTTCGACTTGAATGTAGCATTAAGCATGTTTACCAGACGCGTTGTTATTCTTAAGCGGGTGGAAGACCTTGAGCTGGGAGTCAAAAGCTACCAGAAGAAACTTAATATCACCAAACCAGAGACTTTCAGATTTGACATCTCCAAACGGACACCATACACTGCATACAAAAACCCTCAAGGAGTCATCTATCAAGATAAGCTCAAGAGAAACACGTTAATGCACTCGGATGAACTCTACAAGTTCTGTGATAGCACACTCTCATCTGTTCAAAGGGTTCTTTATGATATTGCTTCCATCTTGGAAATGGATTACTTGCCGAAGAGAAGATGGAGTAATTTGGATAGGAAAAGGTCCCGCATCATGATTAAGGCGATCGATCAGCAGCTGTTTGAGAGGAGATTGATGAGGAATTTGGAGAAGTTTGTTAGAGGGAGAGAATACGAAAATGACTTTAGGCTGTGGTTGTCAAGTTTTAATATATTATAAAATATATATACTAATATAACCTTAAGAGCAATTAAGAAAATTCCCTAAGGAAAATTCACTCTCAAAAATATAAAAATATAATATAATCTATAGTACTGGATATTTAACGGGAAGAATGATCACCCGGGTCGTTTCCCCAACGACTTGTGTAATTGAAACTTCATTTAAGTTCGGATTATGATTTGAATGAAAGCAAATATATTTTTATGATCTATAACTACCAAATAAAAGCAACAAGTAAAATTAAAAACAATAACGGGTAACAAATAAAAGGCGACAATTAAACAAATAAATCAAAATTAAGTCCTAAAAATGCAAACTAGTTTTCTAAACCTAGAATAAGACAAAAGAAAATTTTAAGAAAAAGAATTACTATTTTTGGGTTTTAAGATTTAAAGATATGATTTTTCTAAGATTTAAACATGGAAAACTGTAAAAAATTGGGGGAGGGAGGGGGGGGGGGGTTAAAAGAGGGGTATTAAAAATATAATCCTAAAAATTTTATACAAATTACACTAGATAAAGAAAATATGCAGAAATTTTATAAAAATAAAAGCCCTAATTTTTAACTTTTTAATAAACTTTAATGAAACTAAATAAAAACAAAACCTAATTACTAATTAAAACTAATAAACTTAATTAAATACTTAACTAAGGACTAATGGTGCAAAGACCTAAAGGACTAACGGGGAAACTAACTAACTAACGTAAGGACTAACAGAAAAACAATTGAAATTGAAAAGTTACAAAACCTACCCTGAAAGTCTAGCCCGTTTACACCCCTAAGTCCAATTAAGCCTTAAAAATAAGGTGAACTAAAAAGTGTTTTTTAGGAAAAACTTAAAAGAGTAAAGTTGTAGAAGAGGCTGGTGTGAACAAAATTAACAAAAGCACTTTGGGCTGAAAACCAATGATAAGCTCAAAAAGAGCTTATCAATAAGCTGACTTCAGAAAGTAAGGGTTTACCCTTGGTTTTACTAAATAAGCTGCTAAAAGCTCAAAATAAGCTCAATTACAAAAGTAAAAGAAGATCCTAAGAGCTTATGATATGCTTATTCTAATTAAGAAAAGAGATTTGATCTTAAAACACATTAAGGCTTCTAAAAATGATGATGAAAGAAGCAAAGTCAGGAATAAAGCAATAAGCTCAAAAAACTTAATAAGCTCAATTGCTCAAAAAGCTAAGACAGCAAATGAGCTTTTGCAAACTTGACAAACAACTTATAGGCTACTAATTTAAACAATAAAACCTAATATTACAAGCTAGAATCTAAAATTTTTAAAGCTATACTAATCTAATTACTGTTTTTGAGTTTTACAGCTTTTTGGTGACTTTTAAACTAGATTGTACTATAGTAAATAAAGCATGATATGAAAATAAGTCTTAATCCAAATTAAGCTATATCTAAACTATAAAATACTAAAAGATAAGCTACTAAATCCTACAATTGCTGGCTTAAATTGGGGCTTAAATTCAGCTTACATACTCAGCTTGTACTGAGTATGTGAATAAGTATGTGCTGATGCACTTGACAAAAGGAAAAAAACAAAAGTGCAGGATACTTTAAGAGTAATCCTGCACTAAGACACACTCAAGTAGAGTGTTTAAACTTAATTCAATCACAATCAAAAGCTCAAAGAGCTTGGATCAAAATGAAGCAATTAAAACCTAAGCTAAAAGCTCCCCTGGTGCAGGAACATGCATAATAAGCCACAAATTCATTTAGACTAAAATCTAAGAACTCAAACCTTTTTAAAACTTGATTTCTTATTAAAACTCAGCTGACCAAAGTGTTTTGCCCAAAAATATTTGACTTTTATTGGTCAAACTTGCTTATGCCAAACACCCCTTTACCATTTTGACAGAAATGATTTTAAGCTTAAATTGCAAATCTAATTAATAAGTACTAACTACCAGATAAAAACTAGCTTATAACTAACTTATTAAGCATAAACTAACAACTGGATTTAGCTAAAACTTAAGATCTAAGATTATACTAAATTTTTGGTGTTTTTATGGTTTTATGACAATCTAAATATTAAACTAATGATCTATATCTCTTAAGCTAAAAACAGATTAACTAATAAGTCTAATAAGCTAAATGAAATTCAAATAAGCACTAATAAGCATACAATATAAGCAAATAAGCAGATCTAAGTTTTTAAGCAAATTACCTATTTAATTAAGCTTGAATAAAAAGGAATTAAAAGTGAAACTTACTTTGGCCTCTAGCTAAACAAGAGGAACCAATTAAGGCAGCTACAAGCTCCCTAGCTTATTAATAAGCTAGGGTATAAGTCCATGGGATCTCATCCATTACTAGATCCCCTTCCTTTAAGCTTAAATCCAATAAATCCAAAGTAAATAGAAATTTTTAGCTAATTTTACAGGTTTAAAATATGATTAAGGTGAGTTGAGCTCCATAATAAGCTTATAGACTTATTAGAGCTGATTTTGGGCTTATGAGGGCTTATTGAGCTTTAACTTAATATCAAATAAGACAAATGAGAGCTTATGAATTAAAGAGCTTTTGAGAAAAAACAACTGAATTACATTAAGAAGCTTTGTTACAATACTTTAAAGGAGAATTACAAGATTTAAAACAAAATTAAGCTAGAAATTGAAAATTAAGCTAAAACTAAATTCTAAGGCTACTTTTCTACCCCCCGTGAGTGTGTGATAGTTAGGCCTTTTTATAGGCTGTAGATGAAGCTTCTAGTCTCTCCTGCCTTGCTATTTAATCCTTCAATCTCATCCCTTGAATCTCTTAATCATTGGATCATGATTCATAGTCGTTGGATCATTTGTGGACACTTGAGGATTGCCAAGCTGTCATTCTTTGATTGTGACAGTCTGTGCTTTCTTTGAGTGTTGTTTTAGTGTAAAAACCCAAATTTCTTTGTGCTTTCTCCATGTCCACGTGGCTATCAAGCTTGAGAGAGCTAATGAATTGCCTTGGATTTACTGATTTGACATTGCCACCATGTATACGACCACTTGAATAGTCCATTTTATCCCTCAATTTTCGTTTGCCCCTTGTTTTGACTGCTAGGTGAAATGGAGAAGGAGATGAATAGTAAAAAGCTTCTTGGCGCCTTCTTTTTCCTTCTATTTAACTGAATTTGTTTTAAGACTTTGGCATATTGACATAACTAGTCCTCCTCTTTGTTTTCTCCTTTTCTAGTTATAAATAAGTTTTGGAATTTGCAAAACTGGCCCTTGTGGTTTTAGTACAAAGGAATGGGTTTATTCATTTGGGCTTATGGGCTTAATGGGATCCGGATAGGGTTTCCTAGGGTTTTTTTCAGGCCCAATAAGGTTTCTTGCGCCCAATAAGGGGTGAGGGGTTATTTTTGGACTTTTGTGAAACTTTGAGGGTGAAAATGGAATGTTTTTGGGTTTTGTCTTTTATTGGTTGACTTTTTGGTGACCATGTTGACTGGATTTGACTGCGGGTTTGACTTTTATGGCTTCGGCTTTGATTCTTTGGCTTCTTTTTGTACTCTATGATATTGCTTCCATCTTGGAAATGGATTACTTGCCGAAGAGAAGATGGAGTAATTTGGATAGGAAAAGGTCCCGCATCATGATTAAGGCGATCGATCAGCAGTTGTTTGAGAGGAGATTGATGAGGAATTTGGAGAAGTTTGTTAGAGGGAGAGAATACGAAAATGACTTTAGGCTGTTTGAACAGACAATATGACTTTGTCATATTATGTCCTTCTCCATATAAGGTCAATTTCTCGTATATTACAAATTTGTAAATATGTACATATGTAGTGTAAGACTAGTATTAGGCATATATATATATAGTATTTGAGTGCAAATTTTCAAGAATTTTTTAGTAAATTTAAAATTTTTCAAATTAACGCACTCAAGTATCATATAATACCCTCAAAAATTGAGGGGATCATTAAAATGTTCTAATAATCGGCTTGTTAATAATTGGACATTTTTTCTCTAAAACCATGAATATTTAAATCAATTGATATCTAAAATATCAAGAGATTTGATATTTTTGATAAGGGGAGAAAATGTGATTAAAATATATGGCTAAAGATGTGAATTTTTAAGATCTCTAGTATACGCTAACCCATATATGTGCTAAACTCTTTTGATTAATCGATGCACATATGAAAGGGGAGCAAATAGTTACGTGTTGGTGGAAATGTGAAAGTACCAAAGATCGACCATTTAAATTACTGTATTGGAGTTATAAGGTGGTTAAGTTTAGGTATTCATTCCTATGATCCAGCCAGAACTAGAGGGATCTACCCAAGGATATTCCACTAGTTAGTGTAGAAGTCCATAGGTATGATATAAAAAAGGAGTAAAAGTGAGAATAAGTGAAAAGTGCCGACTGAGATGGAGCTAGTACTGGAACAAACCCAACAAGGTACTAGTTATAAAGTCTCGGTAAGAAATGAAGGGTTGAAGAATTAAAAAGAAAAGTTAAGATAAATGGTGAAAAGAAAAGCCCTCCTTACACTTAGGCAGAAACTGGGTCAATACATCTGCTGTCAAGAATCACAAAGATGATTGCTGACATAGAAGACTGACATCATGGACCCAGTGATGCAAAGCACAACCCTTCCTAGCCACTCAGAATCTCTTAAAAGATTTTTGTTTCATTTTTTTACAGAGATTACACGCATTTCTATTAACTTTCTCACTCCGAGTTAGTTCGTATTAAAAAGGTGGCAGTTTGCTCCAGCCTCCGATTACTAAAACCAAAGTGCACTATTGAGTCTAAAGCCAAAAGAGATCATCCATAAATCTCATTAGGTCACTTATCCAAAATATGCTCAATAATTCATACAATGTGAAAACAAGAAATATATTAAGAGTCATACGCATTATCCTTGTGATTTTACCAGAACATCCGAGTGATACTTAAGTAGCCACAATGAAGATGGAAATCTTGCTTGAGCCAACATCAAACAAGCTCTTGGTAGGTGACTTGTGAGATCCTACATAGATCAAACTTGTGATACTAGATATCGATTCGGTCCAGCTAATGAATTGACAAATGAATTTGAAAAAGATAAAACTGTTGGTGTGTTATAAAAACCGTCTACATCTTGACACACCGACTGATTATCTAAATCAATTTTTAATCTTATGTCCATGGGAAGCCTCACAGGGGTATCTGTACATTGGAAAGCTAAACACGAATTGACAGCTTAATCAGGAAGATAGTAACTTGCCGATTCACTTTTATCGTGTTGTCTGCTTTGAGATGCTCTGGTAATGAGAATGACTAGTACAGCTGCGAAACCCTGTCAAGGTGATTCTTCAGAATTCTACCTGATCATAGGCAGTATTTATACTGATTAACAGGGAATCGTGGTTATTACAACCGTATTTGACGAAGTGACAAAGCCACTTTCATCTATACTTGTTGATTATCACTAATCCTTTCATGCAGGTAATCCCGATGGTCGCAGCTATTAGATCAAGACGAGTCAAGATTCAAAGCCACATGCTCATACTTGACTGAAAAAAGTAAAGACATCATGAAAGCTCAAGTACATGTTTCAAGACTTCTGCTACTCTGACATCGTATGTCTTTCTTAAAGGAAAATGTATTAAGTTGATACCGCGCGTCCTCCATAAAGTGACGAAGAGTTAAAGTTAAAGAATATCAAGAAAGATGGTTACACACACATTCAACATCAAGAATAGTATGAGCATGTCGGTCCAAAAGTCACTAGTGCACAAGACAACGACAATATCACAAGATTATGATAAGAGATTATGCTTAGTTTATGATCTCAAAGAAGCTTAAATTCACATTAAAGTCAAGCCTATCAAAACAAGCTCGGGCCAAAATCCAAAGATCACTACATCATGTTCACAAGATGAAG
>BQNB010061977.1:8768-36260 GCA_026074375.1 Tanacetum coccineum
CAGAATTGACAAAAACAGTCACTGGACTTGTTCAATTTAGTAAATGACTATTTTGACTCTTAAGTTTATAAATTGGCACTTGGGCCTTATTGGGCCCATTAAAGTCCATTAATTGTTCTAAGAGTCCATTTAAGTTTTTAAAAGCACAAATGCCTCTTTTAAGCTTATTCAAGTTTGTTAAGTTGGAAATAAGCTTGGGAGAGCTTATTTTGGCTTTTTCGAGCTTATTGGGCTCGTGAGCCTAATATCACGACCTGAATTGAATACAAAGGTCCACTTAGCATTCCTAGCTTCTTTTCTACCCTTTTTAAGCTTATTAAATCTGTTTTTAGTCCAGCTTATCCAAATAAGCTAATAAGCTCTCGTTAATGGGCTATTGGGCCCATTAAGGGTCCGAATGGATTTTAAAAGTTTTGGTTTGATCTATTAGGGTCTATTAACTATATTTGGGTCTATTAAGTCCATCTAGCTTATGAGAGTTCATCAATAAGCTGCTTTGAGCTTATTGTGAGCTTATCGTTCAAATGGGGCTCGTTAATAGGCTAGTGAGTCCATTAAGGGTTCGGTTGGGGCTTCTCACGATATGACAAGATCCATGTGAATCAAATAAGCCTTATAGACCTCTAAATAAGCTTGAGGTGATTATTATTAAGCTAAGACTTCAAAGGAAATGGGCTGTTGGGCCTGTTGGGCTCTCGCACTAGGCTGCTAAGCCCCCAAGTGACCCGCAAGCTCCCTTGGTTCACTAGTTCATTCTTAGGGTTTTTAACCGTCTCATTTTACACTCATTAACACTTATTAACTATGACTTATTACATGCATTCGCTTAATAAGCTATTTTACACGTTCCCAAAGCTAACAGTTTCGTTTACATTGAAAGTTTACGTATAGGATTCGTGTTTTTATCAAGAACGAACTCATGAACACCTTGGCTCATATTTGTAGGTTTCTATGAAACGTTTAAGCTTTTGCTCGATATTAGACCGTGTTTCTTTCATGTTAACACCACACAAGGCATAGTATATGTTTAAGATAGGGGCGTGAACCATGTATGGGTCGAACCATGCATGTTCACGTTCTCATATGTTATACAACTCAAAGTTACGTAACATATTGGCTATATTATGAAAATAATGAAGTGAAAAATGGCATAAAAGGCTTAGTTATGACTTACAAGGGTCCTAAGGTTCTTAGTCCATGGATTGCGAAGTAAACCCAATTCATATACACCCAACCGTGTATACTTTAAGCTCCAAAGCTTGTAAACCCAACTCCTTAGGCTCTTACACGAGTATTTAGTATCTCTTGAACACTTAGAGGGAAATGTGGCTTATGTATGGGCTTGGTTGCGTGAGATCCGAAGGTGTGAGGATAATTGAGAAAGGTTTAGCTTAGTGATAGTGGTTTTAGAGTTTTAGAAGTGTTTAAGTGTCAAATGCATATGGGTATTTATAGACTTAGTGACTAGTTAGCTTTCCTTGGTCCTTAACCAAACCATACGAGCCCTAACTTGGTGGTTTAGAGGTTTTCTAGTTAATTACCCATGGTATTTGTAATACTCCTAAGTACACTCATTAATTACTTGCATAATGTATAAGTTCTAGCTAGATTTAGGAAATCTAAGGATTTGTGGTTTGTTCTTGGTTAACCGCGGAACAAAAGGAATCAAGAGGAAAAATGGTTCTTAACCAATGTGTAAAAGACTAGTAGGAGACCATTAGGACAAGTATTAATGAGAACTAGAATGTACAAGTACTTGTGAGGATCATTAGGAGATTTATTTAGCTAGTAAACACCAAGGACGATTTTTCTTATGGGTTTTCCTACCCATACTCGGCTAACTTTGGGTATTAACACAAGATTTGATTAAATTTTGTGTTTAGGCATTAAAAGTGGGTATTGGTTTGAGTCTAGGTAAGTCTAGGTATTTCCGTGGTGTGTCTAAGTGTATTTTATTGCGAAACGTAAGCCATTTACGTGACCAATAAAAATAAAATGAGCAATTTCAATAATTATCTTCCTAATAATTACTTGACACTTGCTTGACGAAAACCTTGATTTTATTTGGTGACCGTTTGCGTTAAATGATTATTTCTAGTCTACGCGGTTTAGTTTAAAAGTCAAAATTAAAAGTAAACGCGTATCGGACTAAATTAAATTATGATCATTAATAGAGTCGTACAATGACATGAAAATGAGAAATGTTACATAAAGACTCAAAAATTAGTGTGCTTAAAAGTGAGTTAGAAAAACTTAAGCAAGAAAAAGAAAGCAATCAACTTAAAATTGAAAATTTTGATAATGCTTCTAAAAGTCTAGATAAATTAATAGGAAGTCAGATACCTGATAAAAGTAAAAAGGGTCTAGGGTTTGTAAGCTATAATGTTATTCCACCTCCTCCCACAGGGTTATTTTCACCCTCAAAGCTTGATTTGTCCTACTCTGGTCTAGAGGAGTTCCAACAGCTTGAGTTTGAAGGTTATAGACCTAAGCCTAGTAAAAGTGTTAGTGAAGATACTTCTAATAAGGTTAAGGAATCTCCTGATGCCCCATTGGTTGAGGAGTTGGTGTCAGATGATAAGTTAGAGGAGAAAACTGTCTTTCCTACTGTTGCTAAGATAGAATTTGTTAGAGCTAAACAACAAGAAAACCAGTCAAGTATGCTGAAATGTACAAGTCACAAAGTCCTAGGGGAAATCAAAGAAACTAGAATAATCAGAAGTCCTAACAGCTAGGAAGTGACTTTGTGATGTATAATAAAGCTTGCTTTGTCTGTGGAAGTTTTAACCATGTGCAGGCTAACTGCAATAACCATCAAAAGGAAAGGGTAATATCTAGGAATAATTATATAAGGGTTAATTACAATTATTCTACAAAAAAGGCTCACCCTAGTGCTTACAGAAACATGGCTTCAAGAGCAGTTTTAATGAAAACTGGCCTAAGACCACTTAATACTGCTAGGCCTGTTAATACTGCTCATCCCAAAATTACAGTTTATAGTGCTAGACCAATGTCACGTTTTTCTAAAGCAGCACAATCAACTGTAAAGATGCCCTATCAAATAAAAACATCATTAACCAACTAAAATTTTAGCCAAAAAGTTAATACTGCTAAGGGAAAATTTTATATTGCTAGGCCAAAAGCAGTTAATATTGCTTGACCAAATTTAGCAGTAGTTAATGTTGTCAGGGCAAATCAGGTTAATGCTATTAAGGCTTCAGCATGTTGGGTTTGGAGACCTACCAAACTTAATAGTGCATCAATTACTTAGAAGAGAAATAATTATGTTGATGCACGAGGCAGATCCAAGTCAGTGATGGCTTGGGTCCCCAAAGGAAACTAATTTCTTTATGTTTATGTGCAGGGTCATCCACAAACAAAAGATCAAGGATATGTTAACAGTGGATGCTCAAGGCACATGACAGTGAACATGTCCTATCTTTCAGACTTCAAGAAATTTGATGGAGGATATGTTACCTTTGGGCGAGGAGCCAAATGAGGCAAAATTATTGGTAAATGAACTCTTAAAACTGGTAAACTTGATTTTGAGGATGTGTACTTTGTCAAAGAGTTACAATTTAACCTTTTTAGTGTCTCACAGATGTGTGACAAAAAGAACAATGTTTTGTTTACTGACACTGCATGTTTTGTTTTGTCTCCTGACTTTAAGTTAGCTGATAAAATTCAGGTTTTACTTAAAGTTCCTAGAAAAAACAACATGTACAGTGTTGATATGAAGAATATTATTCCTAGAGAGAGTTTAACCTGTCTTGTTTCAAAGGCCACACTTAATGAATCAATGCTATGGCATAGGAGGCTTGGTCATGTAAACTTTAAAAATATTAATAAACTTGTTAAATACAATCTTGTGAGAGGTTTACCCTCAAAACGTTTTGATAATGACCAAACTTGTGTTGCTTGCCTTAAGGGAAAGCGACACAAAGCCTCATATAAGTCCAAGATTCAGAACTCTATTACTCAGCCTTTATTCATGTTGCATGTGGACTTGTTTGGTCCAACTTTTGTGAGCAGCTTAATGCATAAGAAATATTGTCTTGTTGTAACTGATGATTATAGCAGATTCACTTGGGTTATCTTTTTAGCAACTAAGGATGAAACTAGTGGTATCCTTAAGAGCTTTATAACTGAAATAGAAAATCTAGTTGATAAGAAAGTAAAAATAATTAGATGTGACAATGGAACAGAGTTTAAGAATAAAGTTATGAGTGAGTTTTGTAAAAAGAAAGGCATTAAGAGGGAATTTAGTGTAGCCAGAACTCCTCAGCAAAATGGTGTTGCTAAGAGGAGAAATAGGACACTTATTGAGGCTGCTAAAACCATGTTAGCTGACTCTAAGTTACCTACTACATTTTGGGCTGAAGCAGTTAATACTGCTTGCTATGTGCAGAATAAGGTATTAGTAGTTAACCCTCATAACAAGACCCTTTATGAACTATTTAGAGGTAGAACACCTGCTCTAAGCTTCATGAGACTATTTGGGTGTCATGTTACCATTCTTAATACCTTAGATTATTTAGGCAAGTATGATGGAAAGTCAGATGAAGGATTCTTTGTTGGATACTCATTATATAGTAAGGCTTTTAGGGTATACAACATTAAAACTAGGAAAGTAGAAGAAAACTTGCATGTTAGGTTCTTGGAGGATAAGCCTATTATTGTAGGTGATGGACCAAAGTGGCTGTTTGATATTGATGTTCTAACAAAATCAATGAATTATGTACCAGTTGTTGCAGGTACAAACTCTAATGATTCTGTAGGTACAGAAGAAAGTACATGTCATTCTAGCAAGGAGACAGGATCTAGCCAAGACTACATTTTGATGCCACTGTGGAAAGATGGTTCACTATTTGATTCTTCTTCAAAGAATGCTAACAATGATGAACCACAGCCTTCTAGTGATGCTGAAAAGAAGGACGATGAAGGTGTAAATAAAGAAAGTAGAATTGATGATCAAGAGAGACCTGGAAATAGTACTCAAGATGTTAATACTGCTAGGCCAAGTATTAATACTGCCAGTATAAATGTTAATACTGGTAGTCTAAATATTAATACTGTTAGTCCAACAGTTACTACTGCTCCACTTGAAGCTACACATGTTGATTTCTTTTGTGATGAAGTAGAATTAGATATGAGCAACATTACTACCACATATCTAGTTCCTTCTACTCCAAATATAAGAATCCATAAAGATCATTCACTTGATCATGTGATTGGTGATATATAGTCTAGTGTACTGACAAGGAGAATGACAAAGGCTTTAAATGAACAAGGGTTTATTAGTGTTGTTTATGAAGGGAAAACTCATGAAGACCTTTATCCTTGTCTATTTGCTTGTTTTCTATCACACGTAGAACCCAAGAAGGTGATTCAAACTTTGACAAATCCAAGTTGGATAGAAGCAATGCAGGATGAGCTTCTATAGTTTAAATTACAGAAAGTTTGGGCTTTGGTTGATTTATCATATGGCAAGAGGGCCATTGGAACAAAATGGGTCTACAAGAATAAGAAAGATGAGAGAGGTATTGTGATTAGAATCAAGGCAAGGTTGGTTGCACAGGGTTACACTTAAGAAGAAAGAATAGATTATGATGAGGTTTTTGCTCCAGTTGCTAGGATTGAAGCAAGTAGGCTGTTTTTAGCCTATGCCTCGTTCAAAAACTTTGTTGTGTACCAAATGGATGTTAAGAGTGCATTTCTGTATGGCAAAATTAAAGAAGAAGTTTATGTCTGTCAACCTCTAGGGTTTGAAGATCCAGAGTTTCCTAACAGAGTTTATAAGGTAGAAAAGGCATTATATGGTCTACATCAAGCTCCTAGAGCTTGGTATGAGACTCTATCTACCTATTTATTAGACAATGGATTTCAGAGAGGCCAGATAAATAAGACTTTGTTCATTAAAAGAGTCAAAGGTGATATTCTACTAGTTCAAGTAATGATATCATTTTTTAGTCTACAAGGAATGAGATGGGTATTGAGTTTGAAAAGATGATGCATAAGAAGTTCCAGATAAGTTCTATGGGAGAGCTCACATTCTTCTTAGGACTGCAAGTGACTCAGAAAGATGATGGGATTTTCATTAGTCAAGATAAGTATGTAGATGAAATCTTGAAGAAGTTTAGTTTTTCAACTGTGAAGACAGCAAGTACACCTATGGAAACTTCAAAGCCATTGCGCAAGGATGCAGAAGCTAAAGATGTTGATGTTTACTTATATAGATCAATGATTAGATCATTGATGTACCTAATAGCTTCAAGGCCTGATATAATGTTTGTTGTATGTGCTTGTGCAAGATTTCAAGTCACACCTAAAGTTTCACATCTTCATGCTGTGAAAAAAATCTTTAGATACTTGAAAGGTCAACCTAAATTGGGCCTTTGGTATCCTAAGGACTCACCATTTGACTTGGAAGCTTATACTGACAGTGACTATGCTGGTGCAAGTTTAGACAGGAAATCCACAACAGGAGGTTGTTAATTTCTTGGTTGCAGATTGATTTCATGGCAATGCAAGAAACAAACAATAGTTGTCAACTCTACTACTGAAGCAGAGTATGTAGCTGCTGCTAGTTGATGTGGACAAGTACTCTGGATTCAAAATCAAATGCTGGATTATGGTTACAACTTCATGAATACCAAGATTTTCATTGACAATGAAAGCACCATCTGCATAGTTAAGAATCCAGTGTTTCACTCAAAGACAAAGCACATTGAGATTAGACATCACTTCATCAGAGATTCAAATAAGAATAAGCTTATTTAGATGATCAAAATTCACACAGATCAGAATGTTGCAGATTTACTCATAAAGGCATTTAATGTTGGCAGATTTCAATATCTGATTGCAAGTATTGGAATGCTCAACCTCTGAAGTATTGATTAAGGGGAGGATAATTATGTTACTATGAAGCTGATTATACACAAAGTATGTTTGTAATAAAATGGGAAAGCTGCATAACAACAAGCAGAAGTGGGTGAAGGGTCAGGAAATCCCACAGAACCCTAACACACATCCATAACTGCTTCACTATGTTAGCCGTGATATTTAGTAAAGTGATGGTCATTAAACAATCCCGAGCCTTGTATAGAAAAACGTAGTTTTCGGGAGTTTAGTTAAGCTAGTTGGGCCTAGTTGTCGGGCTCAAGCCCATTTGTTCTATGAACCGGCCCAACACAAAGCCTACAAGAATAGTCCATCCTTGTAGCTATTTAAAGCCCTCTCCAAGTGTGGAGAGGGTGTTGCTTCTCATTTTTCTTTTGTGAAACAAGTAACCATTTTTCTTTGTTTTTACTTTCTCTCTCTAAAATCTATTTTTCTTATTTTTGTGTTTGAGGTGATGAAATGATATCCTAACAAGTGGTATCAAGAGCCAAGGTTGGGTTTAAGTGATTTGTTTGTGGTAACTTATTAGAGATTATTGTTTCGGCTTATAAATTTTTTTCTATTCGAATTTTTTTGTTTGTTTGTACAAGAACCTTGTGGTTTAGTGCTTGTGGCTTAGTGCTTGTGGTTCGTTGTGGTTGTTTGTGCAAAACGCAAGGTCGGAAAGAAGCAAAGAATCGAGCAACATACTAGCGAAGTTCGAACGAGTGATTTCAACAAGGTTCGAACGAGTTTGGTTCGAACTAGCGAAGATCGAACGAGTGGTGTGTTTGGTTCGAACTAGGATAATCGAACAAGCATACTCGAACTAGCGAAATTTCTTTTGGCTCGAACTAGGAAGATCAAACAAGCGTGGATCGAACGAGTGTGTGTTTGGATCGAACAAGGACCATCGAACGAGTGGCATCTCTTGTGGATCGAACAAGGACCATCGAACGAGTAACATTTCTTGTGGACCGAACAAGCGAATCGAACTAGCGACATTTCTAGTGGATCGAACAAGCGAATCGAACTAGTTGCTTTCTCTTAGAACCGAATTACACAACCGAACTAATGAACCGAACAAGCATGAACCGAACTAGGTAACTTATACTAGAACCGATCTAGAACCGAACTAGTAATTTTTGTTTTACGGTTTTTTCTTGATTTTGTAAAATCCCGTGATGTGTGAAGAAAGGGTTTCAGTTTTTTTTTAAAAAAAAAAAAAACAGCCTTAAATCTTTTGATCCGTAAGTCCGTTTAAGGCCGTGACCTCTAATCGATAGTGAAAAACGTGGACGGATCACGCTATAATCATCCCTTCAGTTGTGTTATGGATTTTTCGAAGCCAAAAACATCGTTTGCTTTGATTATTGACACTTTTTGTATTTTGAGTTTTCGCCGCTGATTCCGAAGCAAATCATTCACGGTTATCTGTGATCTTGTAAAATCCGTTAATTCATTATCGTTTTGAGCTTAGACGAGTAAAATCTCGTGAACGTTAATGATTCAAATCCACAACAACTAACAATCACTTACCCAAAAGACTTGTTTATCATTTCACTCACATTTTGCAACTCGACCCCCCAGCAAGAACATCAATGCTTTTAGAGGCACAACGAATTGCATAACACACAGATACTTTGGCATTATGACAAACACTCAATCACGTGTCACCAAGATCACTCATCACTCATTCCTACATACAACTCCAGCAACCCGACAACAACTTTGTCCCACAACCTTCATTCTACACGAAAACTTACATGCCACAACCATGCCGAATCTCGAAGACAGTTCTAGATCCCACAACTGCAATGAACAAGGCACTTGCTTTTATTGGCATAAAGCATTCAAAGTCAATAACCATACCAAACAAACACCAACCCAAAGAAGTCATTAATCCCCAGCCAATAGTCAATTGCAAACAGGCTATGAACATGGGAGCCAAGACATCAAAATGGCAAATAGTGTTGACAATGTTGGAATCAGTGAACAACATTGTTGTGCAGTATGATGCGGTGGGGGGGGGGGGGGGTGGTGGGGTGGAGGGCCAGAATGAGGTTGGGCAAAATGCGGTTCATAATCCGGGTATTCAGAATGTTGAAAATATGAATGGGCTTAGTGTTGTTCCAGAAATTGCAAATCAGTATGGGAATGGAAATGTTGTTACAGCTCCGGCTGAGGGTAATGGTAATGGTATCAATGGTAATCCGATAAGGTGTTACAACTGTCGAGGAGAGGGTCATTATGCCAGCAACTGCACAGTAAAGCCAAGGAAACGGGATGCTGCTTATCTTCAGCAACAACTGCAGATTGCTCAAGAGGAAGAAGCAGGGATCCAAAGCACTCAAGTGGAATGTGAATTCATGGCTGCTGCAGATGCTTATGAAGAAACTGAGAGAGTAAAATGTGAACTCACTTTAGAGGATAAATTGCAGCAAGCATCCTTATCTGGAACTCAGTCTGACAATGCTCCCGTCTATGACTCAGATGGATCAACTAAGGTACCCAAAGATGAAAATTGTTATGATCATGATATATTCAATATGCTTACTCACGAAGTGCAGTATACTGATCTCCAAACTGGCTGAATCGTATGAAAGAAAAACATGAAAATTGCATTATTAAAAAAGGAAAAAGAATATGCAGTTCTTTGGAATAATTGGTACATAAATGTGAAGAATGCAATATATGACAAGATTTGTATGATAAAGTTATAATGACCATGCACAAAAGAATCGAACGGTTACAAGCTCAGTTGGAGGATCTCAAGGGTATGAGTTGTGATACTCAAATGTGCATAAAATAACTTGACTCTTGTTTCAGAAACTTGAAGATGAGAAAGTGTCATTAGAATCTCAGGTTTTGAATTATGCCAAAGAAAATGCTCATCTTAAGACCACATACAAGAACCTGTTTGACTCTATCAAAGTGACACAAGCTCAAACCAATTCAATAATTGACTCTTTGCAAAAACAATTGTATGACACCATCTATGACAATGCTAAGCTAAGAGCCCAGTTATTTGATAAGGTTTCTGAACGAAAAGGCACCACAAAAGGTACGAGAACGAATACTATGTTTACAAAGCAATCAATCTTGGGAAAACCACCTTCTTCTTCTTATAAACCAAAACTTTATTTTGTCACTCCTTTTCCAAAATCCTCGGTTCTTCCCAAAGTTGATAAGACGAATGCTTTGTCCAAACCAGTCACTTCAAACTCGGCACCTTCCACACGAGAATCAAAAGGTGTGCAAACTGTTAAGGTGATTGCCTCTAGAATCTTTAGGACTAATCATTCTAAGACCTCTAGGGTAGATAATGTTGTCCCTAACAAACCTGTTAAATCAAGCGTTAGGACAAAACCAATCACTGCTTCGCAACCAAATGTCATCCATAGGCAACAAGCTACTCTACTCAAGTGGTTTTTTCTCCTACAGAGTAAACAACGCTGCTAAGACTATAGTCCACATCCTGCTAGGTTCACTCTAACGTCTAAAGTAGTTGCCTCTCCGAATACTTCGAGAAATTAGAAGAAAACCATAGGAATTCTCTAATTCCCAAGACTCAGAAGCATAAGTCATCTGAATGTAATAACATTAAGCTTGCCGTTAGAAATGCTAAATCAGAAGTTGTTTGTGCTATGTGTAAGCAATGTTTTGTTACTGGCAATCATGATGTCTGTATGCTTAATTATGTGAATGACATGAATTCCCGTGTGCTTATTTTTTAGTTCCTGATAAAAAAGTGCCTAGGTCTCAAACTTGAAAATCAAAGAAACATAAGGCAAATGTCAGGAAATCAAAGGAGTTAGGGTCCACAAGGAAGTCTTGATTCATCTAGGCTTAGCAACCTAGAATATCTTAGTGGGTTCCATACTGGAAGAAATTTTGTGCCATGTGTGGAAGTAATAACTTGCAATCCAGTAACACCGAGAATAAATCTGATAAATCTGTGTGTGACAATGCAAGTACTTCTAATCCCTCGAAACCTTCAAGCAAAGGGTTTTCGAATTCCACTTCTCTTCTTGGCAGGTTATCAAGACTAAGGAAACAGCATACTTCGATCTATCCGATTGTTGTTCTCTAATTTTCAAGTCAATGGTTTGTTATTAAATGACAGATAACAACCCGATCTTCAAATAAAAGGAAAATGTACGCGTCAGTGCGTTTATCCTTAACAACGAAAAGAGAAATCTTTTCGGTCTTGAGCTACTTTCGAAACATTTAATGTTTGTTAGCTCAAGTCAATGGTTTGCTATTAAATGACAGACAACAACCTGATCTTCAAAGAAAAGGAAAATGTACGCTTCAGTGCATTTATCCTTAACAACGAAAAGAGAAATCTTTTCGGTCTTGAGCTAGTATCAAAACATTCAAAGTTTGTTAGCTTAAGTCAATGGTTTGTTATTAAATGACAGATAACAACCCGATCTTCAAAGAAAAGGGGAGTGTACGCTTCAGTGCGCTTTACCTTAAAAAGAAGAGAAATCTTCTTGTTTTCACTTCAGCAAATTTGATAGTCATGACGTCAGTGATAGAGTTGGGAAGTCTATTCGGTCATTTGTTCGACGAATTATTCAAATGGAGAAAATCAAGTTGTTTCAAAGTCTTTCGCTGTTACTACTGCTGATGCATTCGATAAATGTCAGCAACAACAAGATTCAACTTCATCTACTTCAACTCTAGCAATAACTATCACTGCTGAAGGAAACTTCGACTTGTAAATATTTTGATCTTTCTCTTTTTATTTGATTTATAATAACCAAGAAAACAAAATATAAAATTTAAAACCTATAAATCAAAATTACAAAATCAAAAAATTTCAAAAAATACAAAGAAATCTTCTCTGACATGTCTCTCGGACAGCGATAACTTTTGCGACCTTGATAATGGTTGATTAATATTAACACAGGTAATAAATATGAGTTCGGAGCGAGAGTTTCAAATGCTTTCAAAACATGTCCTCTCACCTTTTCTCTACGACTTCTAAGTAAATGTCAGCTTAGGACTCGGTCTCCAAATTTTAATGTATCCAAGGTTTTTACAAATTATTTTGGATATTACAACTAAAAATAAAGGAAGGTATTTAGCCCCAACTTTGACCAAAAAGCTTTTTGCAAACATGAAAAGGGGTTTTGTAGGGGGTATAGTACCATTGCTGCCTGCTATGTTGGCAGGGGCAGCTATGGATCAAGGTGAAGGCTCAGCACAACCAGCTGAACCCCATCACACACCTGTTGATCCAATACCATCCACATCCCAACCACCTCACTCACCTCTTCCATCACCACCTCATCCATCACCACAACATCCATCACCACCTCATTCACCACTACATCATTCATCATATCAATCACCACCACATTCCCCACATCATTCACCACCTCAATCATCACCTTATTTTTCACCACCAAGGTCTTATAAAGCACCTGTCCCTGAAGGTAATACATCAGGAAGTGCTGAGGACAGTGTGCAACTCAAGGAATTAATGGTACTTGTAGCTAAGTTGGTCACCAGGATTAATAGTTTGGAGAAAGAATTGAAGGACACCAAACAGACACTAGGGAATGATGTGCTCAAATTAGTAAAGAAGGTGAAAACTCTGGAAACAGCTTTGAAGAGGAAATCCAAGAAAGTACTCATATCTGAATTAGAGGGTGAAGAATCAGAGGATCAAGGGAGGAAGTTTCAGGATATTGATGATGATCCTCTAGTTTCTTTGGTTAGGGAATCCGTGAAAGAGAAGCCAACAGATTTTGTCACTCCTACAAAATCTTCAGGGGAAGCTCATGAAGAAGAAATCAGTCCTACAATCTTGGAGGCAGCTAAAACATTGTCAAAGGTTGCTTCTCTGTTACCCGTGTATTTATTAAAGTGATGGTCATTAAATATTTCCGAGCCTTGTATAAGTAAAACGTAGTTTACGGGAATTTAGTTAAGCTAGTTGGGCCTAGTTGTCGGGCTCAAGCCCATTTGTATTATGAACCGGCCCAACACAAAGCCCACAAGAATAGTCCACTCTTGTAACTATATAAAGCCCTCTCCAAGTGTGGAGAGGGTGTTGCTTCTCATTTTTCTTTTCATGAACAAGTAACCATTTTTCTTTTTTACTTTCTCTCTCTAAAATCTTTTTCTTATTTTTGTGTTTGGTGATGAAATGATATCCTAACAAGTGGTATCAGAGCTAAGGTTGGGTGTTGTGATTTGTTTGTGGTAATTTGTATTGAGCTTTATTTTTCTATTTACAAAATGTCACAAATTCGAATATACAAAATGTTGTACATCATTATATAACATTTGGTATCATTAAGTCCTACGCATTATCCTTGTGATAATTGCCAGAACATCAGAGTGATACTCTTTAGTATTCACAGTGAAGATGGAAATCCTTCTTGAGCCAACGTCAAACAAGCTCTTGGTAGGTGACTTGCGAGATTCTATATGAATCAAACTTGTGTCAACTGGAAAGAAACGATGGTGCGATTCTACATGAATCAAACTTGTTCCAGTAATATGAATTGACGACTCAATCAGAAAGATAGTAACTATCTGATTCACTCTTACTGTGTTGTCTGCTTTGAGACGCTCCGGTAACGAGAACGGCTAGTGCAGCTGCGAAACCCTGTCAAGGAGATTCTTTTGAATTCTACCTGATCACAGGCAGTACTTATACTGATTAACGGGGAACCGTGGTTATTGCAACCATATTCGACGAAGTGACAAAGACACTTTCGTCCATATATGTTTATCTCTAACCTATATTTGCAGGTTTTCCTGATGGTAGCAGCTTCTAGTCCATGACGAGTCAAGATTCAAGACCTCATGCTCAATCCACAAAGATTAATTCATAATGAAAGCTCAATCTATCAAAGTCTTCCGCAATCTCTGATGAACAAGCACTTCCTCATAAGAACATTTTGTGGTACAAGTAATCATGTTAAAAGAAAATGTTGAGGGAGATTGTTAGCAAGCTTTCAAGATCTTGAGCATGAGGGTGGAGACACAAGATCGCAAGTTGGCATAAAGATTCAAGGATAAAGATTTAGTGATCTCAGTAGTCAAGTCAAATCAAGGCCAAAGACCACGATATCAGTATTTTGTCAAAGTATATCAAGTTAAAGATCAAGATCCAAGATCTCAAGCATGCAAATGGAACTTCAAAAGGAATTCCCAAGAATACAAGGCTCCAAGACTCAAAATGTCACAAGAAGGATCCTCAATTGAATGACCACCCCTTAGGGGGAGATTGTTAGCCGTGATATTTAGTAAAGTGATGGTCATTAAACAATCCCGAGCCTTGTATAGGAAAACGTAGTTTTCGGGAATTTAGTTAAGCTAGTTGGGCCTAGTTGTCGGGCTCAAGCCCATTTGTTCTATGAACCGGCCCAACTCAAAGCCTACAAGAATAGTCCATCCTTGTAGCTATTTAAAGCCCTCTCCAAGTGTGGAGAGGGTGTTGCTTCTCATTTTTCTTTTGTGAAACAAGTAACCATTTTTCTTTTGTTTTACTTTCTCTCTCTAAAATCTCTTTTTTTCTTATTTTTGTGTTTGAGGTGATGAAATGATATCCTAACATTTCCCTTTATTCGTTTTTACGGGTACTTCTATAGAACATTGAGGACAATGTTCAACTTAAGTGTAAGGGGAAATTAAGCCTTAGAAATTATTCCTTCATTTGTCATTTGCTTGTTCCTTAAAATGAGGGGTAATATATCGAAATATAGCATAAAAAGGTAATTTTGACCCAAATTTAATTATTTTATGACACACTGACGAAAACCGAGTATTAATAGCGTCTCATGGATAGGAATGTATATGACTAGCACAAAAACCCTCAGAATTCCACCCAAAGGTTTACTTCTACTGATGGGGAATCGATTGAGTCTTACTATCATCGTTTCTCAAAGTTGATGAATGATTTCAAGAGAAACAAACACTTTCCAGAAAAGATTGCCAGTAATCTCAAGTTCCTAAACAACTTACAACCAGAATGGAGTCGACATGTTACCATTGTTCATCAAACAAAGGACTTGCATACAGCAGATTACACTCAGTTGTATGATTTCTTTAAATACAATCAAAAGGAGGTTATGATCAAAGAGCTGAACGACTTTGCAAAAACACATGATCCGCTAGCACAAAATGCAAATTCCAACAATCCTTTCAACTATCCAGTTGTTTTCACCAAGATCACCATCACCAAGTAACGACATCAACAACCATAACCCATCAACAACACCTATAACCACAATCATCCATCAACCAGACTACATGCAACAACCAAAGCCAAATCCTGAAGACATTACAGATCCCAACAAACCGCAATAAACATGGCACTCCATGCTAATGGGCTGAAGGCATTCAAACTAAACTACTCAACACCAACCAACAACAACTAGAGAATTTCATCAAACCCTCGTAATAGACAGATTGCTCAACCGGGTATGAATTTGGGTCAAGACCAGACAGATTCGGGATGGTTGAGCCAATGGTGAATCATGTTAGACAGTAATGCTTGGGCAGAATGTTGGGAACAAACACGGTAAAATGCAGTACAGAATGTCGGGAATCAGGTTGTTCAGAATGCAGTACAGAATCAGGGTGTTCAGAATGTTGGAAATCAGAATGGGATAATTGTTGTTCCAGGAATTACTAATCAAAATCCAAATAGGAATGGTAATGTTGTAGCAGCACGGGCTGAGGGTAATGCGACTGGGGAAAAATGGTAAGCAGATAAGGTGTTACCAACTGCAGAGGATTGGGTCATCTTGCAGATACTGTACATCAACCAAGGAAAGGGATGCAGCTTATCTTCAGACACAGTTGTGTGATTGCATCAAGGAAGAAGCAGGAATCCATCTCCAAGCTGAAGAGTTTGATTTGATGGTTGATGTAGTAGATCTTGATGAAATTGAGGAAGTCAATGCAAACTGCATTTTGATGGTTAATTTGCAGCAAGCATCGACATCGGTACTCAGACTAGCAAAGCTCCGTCTAGATTCAGACGGATCCAGCTGAGTACACACTATGGGGAAACAACTGCAATGATAATGAGAATATTTAAATATGTTTACTCAACAAGGAACAGTATACTAGCTACTCGAAAACCATCCAGAACCCACCAATACAACAGAATGATAGTAATGTATTTCTTGAAATCTCTAGTGTGGATCATAGATGGGAATTGTAGATCAACATCCTGCAACTGTAGAGGGAAAACTCGTGCTTACTTTGAATCATTATTTAATAATTTGGCCACTTTAAGTTGAAAGGTCAACTTGGTCATCGCAAAATGAAAGAAACAAAATCTATTTGACCACTGAGCTTGCAAGATATAAAAAATCAAGAAAAGTGTTGTTTAAATAGGTCAAGAAAAGATATGACAAACTTGAAAGATGTTTATCAAAAGTCTGTTTATCAAGAAAGATGTCCTTGTACTAAATAAGATAAATGCTCTTCACTTAGCGCGAGAGAGAGCTCCGTAACAAATGAACTACTTTGAATGAGGAAATTTCAAATTTAAGTAAACAGCTTTCAACGAAAATCAACTGTTTCTTCTCTTCTTGAAGAAAAGAAAAAGTTGAAGTCTGATTCAAAATACGCAAAGAAGAGCTCTTGGATAAACAAATTCCAACTTGAGAATAAGATAAAGGAATAGATATAATTTTGGTTAAAACGGGTTCAATCGAATCAAACGATGCACATAGCTTTGCACCTAAGCCAGACTCGTTTTACCACACCGAACATAAAATGTCCTATGGGTTATCAAAATCCTTTTTAACATAAGCAACTCAGCGAAAACAACATAGTTGTATAATGGCAAAGTGTTATTTGAAAAGCAGGATCCTCCTGCTGTGCATGATTCGGAAGAGACACTGCAGCTTGCTCAAGAGAGTCGTCTAAAAATGAAACAATTGAACAAAGAAATAAAACCGGCAAACTATACAAAGATTAATCATCTTTCGGGGGTTTTTGTTTCTCAAACGGCCAAGTCACAAGAAGAGGTGTACTTTTTAAATACTTCCAAAACGGCCACTGTTTCAAAATCGATTTCAATACCAAATGAAGAATTTTTGGATGATACTACTCCAAGTGTTGCACGAAAATTTCTAAATGAGGTAAAAAGCACCATTGTGACTCTTCAACGTGTTGTCAAACATAGAATGACTTTAGATACACACAATTGGTCATCCATTGCTCATCAGGAGATTCACAAAATTTTAAAAGAAGAAAATTTTCCTATCATCAACCAAGTGGATACTAGACTTCAAAATTTTGAAATACAATTTTTGAAAGAAGCAGCCAAATTTGTTCGAGACTTTAAATCTCTTGCAAAAGAAGCTGATGAATCTCTTGCTAAGCACAAGGCATTGGAATTGGAAATTGAGCGTCTCTTGAGAGCAGTTGTCAGTCAAGACATTATGTCCTATTGGCAAAATCCCTCTGTTTAGAGTCCCTACCATCTCCAAACTGACTTGACCGTACAAAGACGATTTTTGAAAATTGTATCATTTAAAAAAGGAGAATGAAATGCTAAACTATAGATGATTGTAACGAAAGTGTTGAAAGAATGCAAATATGACAAAATCTCATACGATAATGCTTATAATGACATGCAACAAAAGATCGAACGTTTGCAAGCTCATTGGGAGACCAAAAGGGTAAAAAAGTAAGGATAACTCCATATTACAAATACCTTTGATCCTTTTGCTCAGAAACTTGAAAATGAGAAGTAAATAAAGTTTTCAGGTTCGAACTTATGAAAAGGAAATTGCTCACCTCAATACACATACAAAAACCTGTGATCTATCTCTATGACACGCGTGCTCCAAGACTAAAACAATATTGACTCTTAGCAAAACAAATTACATGCTATGAATTAATAAAATGCTAACTAAAGAGCCAGTTATTGATAAAGTTTCGTAACCAAGAGGACACCACCACAGTACAGTACAAATACTAGTTTGCAAATTCAATCAACCGAGAGGAAACCGTCTTTGCAGCCTTTAAGAAAAAAATTTGTTGTGAGACAACCAAATGCATTTCAATCTGAAACTACAACATCACAAAAAATTGGGTCCCTCAAAAGGGTTGATAAGACGAATGATTTGGTCAAAACCATCACTTCAAACTCGGTACCCACACCAGAAGAATAAAAAAAATTATGAAACATTGAATAATGTGATGCCCCAGGAATTTTAGGAATTAATCCTTCAAGCCTTCTAGAAGAAAAGAATGTCCCTTAACAAAGATTAGAGCGAGGTTAGGACAAATCCAATCACCGTTTCACAACCCATGTCGTCACTAGAAGATTTAATCTGACTCAAATGGTTTCTCTTCTACAGGAGTAGACAACACTGCTAAGACCAGAAGGCCACAGCCTAGGAGCAATACAAAGAATGATAGGGTCCCTTCTGCGTCTAAGAGTAGTTGCATCAAGAATAAAGAAGTTGAAGTAGAAGAACACCCTAGGAATTTACTGCTTTCTAAGAATAAGAAACATATGTCATCTGAATGTAACCACGTAAAGCTTGCTAATCGAAGTGATAAAATCTGAATTATTTGGCTATGTGAAGCAATGTTTTAATCCCTGCTAATCATATGTATGTGATGCTAATTATGTGAATTACATGAATTCTCGTGGCAAAAAACAAAAGCAAATGTTTGCAAACAACTGAAAATCAAAAGAAACAAAAGCCAAAGGTTTATAAAGCCTAAGAAGTAGGGTCTAAAGAAAGACTTACTTCACCTAAGCCTAGTAAACCTAGATTTTTGCTTTATTGGTCCCAACTGGAAGACTTTTTTGACATTTAAAGGAAAAATAATCGCATCCAGTGAATCTGAGAGTCATCTGACTCTCTAATGGTGATCAATGCTTTGTACTTCAACCCTCGAAACCTACAATCAAACGTTCCAAATCTACTGTCTTTTCTTGAGCAGGTTTATCCAAATTTGTTTATGGTGCGTCTACTCGGGTGCTCCCAAGCATATGACTGGGAATCTAAAGCTTCTCATCAATTTCGTCTAGAAGTTTTTGGGAACTGTTCGCTTTGGAAATGATCATATTGCTGCAATTCTGGGTTTTGGTGATCTTCAATGAGGAAATATATTGATCACCAGGGTTTATTTCGTTGAGGGCTTGGGGCACAACCTGTTCCACGGTGGGCAGTTTTGGATTCATATTTAATAGGTTGCTTCAGAAGGAACACTTGTTTTTGTCAGAATCTAGAAGGAGTTGATTGTTTAAAAGGAAATCGTTCAACCAACCTTTACACCATCAATCTCCATGAAATCGGCCTTCTGGCATCCCCAATTTGGCCTCATGGCTCATGCACTTCTACCAAGTTCCATGGTTATGGCATCAACGTTGATCCCACCTCAACTTAGACACCATAAAATGACCTTGCTAAGAACGATATTGTCACCGGTCTTCTAAAATTCAAATATCATAAAGAACATCTTTGTCCCTCTGAGAGCAAAAAAAAGTAAAAGGGCGTCTCCAACCACTAAACCAGTTCCAAATTCTAAGCAGAGGTTCCACCTTCTTGATATGGATTTGTGTGGTCCAATAAGAAATTGCGCTAGCATAATGGAAAACGCTATGTTTTGGTGATTGTGGGGAAACGATTCCTCTCGTTACACTGGGTACCATTTTCTAGATCAAAAAGATGAAGCCCAGAAAGTGAATAAAACCCCTTCCTGAACGAATTACTGTCCTCTTTGTCGCCTGTCACATCATAAGAACCGACAATGGCACAGAACTCAAAATCAATCCTAAAGAATACTTTGATAGTGTGGCATCTCTCACCAAGCATCTTCTGTCAGAACACCTCAACAAAATGGAGTATGGAACGAAGAAATCGGACCGGTTAGTTGAGGCTGCCTATGAACAATTGTTGATTTTCCTAGTACACCGTTATTCTTATGGGTTGAAGCGATTACTACTGCGTGCCACACTCAAAACCGCTTTATCATTCACCACCGATTTAACAAAACACCATACGATCTTATTAACGGCAAAAAACCAGATATCTCCTTTCTACATGTATTCAGGGCTCTCTGTTATCCCAAGAATGATCGCGAGGATATTGGGAAGCTTGGTGCGAAAGGTGATATTGTTTTTTCAATTGTAATTCTTCTAATTCCTGTGCTTACAGAGTTTACCACCGAAGAACAAAGAAAATCATGAGAACAAATGAATGTGTCGTTTGTTGAGTTTTCATCCATGATTTTGAAACCAACGCAGTACAAAACCCGGGCTTCAAAGCAAGACTCTGGACACCTCAGTTTCCAGGGGACTCGATCTTACTTATGCTCCGTCAACAATAACAACTCAACAACCAGCTAAACGTGAATTGGATTTACTGTTCCGAAGCGATGTATGATATAATAATGGTGGTATAACGTCATCTGCTCCAAGAACTGCTCCGGCTGCTCAAGCACCTCAAGTTCTTCAGACTCCAACGAAAACTACACAAACAGCAACACATCACCGACAGGCCAACAAATCCCATCCTCTCACGTACAAATTTTCCAAAATACTTCACAGGATGTTGACGACTCGAAACACAACAACATGTTGCACATCAAACCCGCAACAAATGCTGACAATGTTCCAAAATGCTATGTTCGATGAAAAGACGTTTGGAAATCCCTTTGCTACTCCCATCCATAAGTGATGCAGAATCTTTCATCCTCACAATATGTGATCCATCGAACATGCATACGTTTACCAACCAATACCCTTATGAATTTTGAATGGACTAATGGGAATGGGGAAAGGGGGGGGGAGGGTGATCACCCTCTGGAACAAGTGCTAGGAGAACCCTCACGACCATTTTGACAAGTGAATTAACTACGATATGACTAGTGACCTGTGCATGTACCATATAACGGTAAGCACTATGGAACCAAAGAATGGTCAAAGAGCTATGACCGACCTGCATGATTCAATCAATCAAGAGAGCTTCATCATTTCAAAGGCTTGATGTATGGGAGTTTTAGTTCCTCTTTCGGATAACATAAAACCTCTTTCGTTGAAATGGTTTTATTCAAAAACAAGCATGATGAAGAGAACAACGGTCATCGAAACAAGACTCGTCTGGTTTGTGAGAGGTACAGCCAAGAGGAAGGAATAGATTTTTGAAGAATCCTTCGCCCAGTTGCTAGGGTGGAAGCTATCAGGATATTTTTTGGCATATGCTGCAACACAAATCGTTCATTTGTTTCAAATGGACGTGAAAAACTGCTTTCTTGCATGGTAACGCTAAAAGAAGACGTGTACGTGTGTCAACCTGAAGGTTTCATCGATGCTGATCATCCAAGCCATGTCTACAAGCTAAAGAAGTCACTCTATGGGTTAAAGCAAGCACTGAGGGCATGGTACGATGAATTGTCAAAGTTTCTCCTACATAATCACTTTCTTCAAAAGCACATTGATCCAACATGTTTTATAAAGAACGCTCAACCGATGAATCTTAGTGGTACAGGTCTGACGTTGATGATATTGTCTTGGTTCTATACTAGGTATACCCAACTATTTTCTGACCTCATGAAAAGCCGCTTTGAAATGTCGATGATGGGGAAATGACGTTTTTCCTTGGTTTACAAGTTAACCAATCCCCCCGTGGCATCTTCATAAACCAGTCCAACTACGTGTTAGAAATCCTTAAAAAATATTGAATGGAAACTTGTGATCCCATTGGTACTCCCAATGGAGAGCAAAGAACAAGCTTGACTGGATCAAATGGGTCCGCCAGTCGATGCATAAAATATCGAAGCATGATTGGTGCCCTAAATGTATCTACAATCAGTAGACCAGACATTGTACATGCTACTTGTTTATGTGCTCGGTACCAGGCTCAGCCAACCGAGAAGCACCTCAAGGAGGTTAAAAGGATCATAGATATCTCCGAGTAACGTTTAATACGGTCTTTGTATACGAAGGAATTCTGGTATTTAACTAACCGGATTTTTCAGATGCTGACTATGCGGGAATTAAAGAACAAACACTTCCCACGCCAAGTCCACCTCCTCCTTACAACATGTGGAGCTACACACAGTAGACGAACACATATTCGCGCGCGCAGCGCTAATCTTAGTCGAGCGCGCGCGTCGCGCGCTAAGACCGTACGCGCTGCGCCTCTGCGCCAACAAATATGCTCCTGAGCGCGCGAGCATCACAGAGAGCTGTTGCCCAAGTCCTTTGGATGCGACACAGTTTAACGGACTAAGGCTTTTCACTTCAACAAGATTCCAATCTATTGTGATTCGAAATCAGCCATAGCCATATCTTGCAACCCGGTCTAATACTCAAGAACCAAACACATCGCTGCCGCTACCATTTCATAAAGGAACACATGGAAAAGGATACGATTGAATTGTATTTTGTTCCAAGACGGATTACCAACTGGCCTACCTCTCACCAAAGCTCTTCCAGTAGATCCGATTTCAACTATTTGGTTCGTCGCCCCCCCCCCCCCCACCCAAAACAAAGGGGGAAAACCCCCACCACAAACACCCCAAACCCAAAAAACAGAAAAAGGAAAAAACAAAAAAAAAAATGGGGGTTAAAAAAAAAAAAAAAAAAAAAGAAAAAAAAAAGAAAAAAAATAAAAAAAAAAAATAAAAGGGTGCATGTTTTATCATTTGTTAGTTAGATTATAAATCTCGGTAATTCTTTGTATAATATTTGGATCAAAAAAACAAAAGCAGAAAAAAATATATACCATGAAAAAACAAAATATAAAAAATTATAAAAACATATAAAAACAAAATACAAATCAAAAAAAATATCATAAATACATAAAAATCTTCTTCCGACAGTCTCTCGACAATCGATAACTTGCGCACCTAGAAATGTTGATTAATATTAACACGGGTGAATTCTTGCTGATAGTTATATCAGGTATGCTTTAACTGCAAACCCTACTATCTATGTTTCTCTTGTTGAATAGTTTTGGCAGACAGCAACTGTCGAAACAGTCAATGATGGAGAACAACAAATAACTGTTACAATTGATGGGCATAAATTTGCTATTATTGAACAACTATCTCTAATGGGGTATCTTTCTGATAATAACAAACTTACTTTTAAAAAGGCTCAATTTTCACCCCAATAGAGATTTTTGATCCATACCATCTTATATTGTTTAAGTCCTAAGAAAACTTCATGGGAACAATTTTCAAGGAATATTGCAACTGCAATTATTTGCTTGGCAACAAACAGGACTTTTAAGTTTTCTCAGCTAATTTTTGATGGTATGATGAAAAATGTAGATAGTAAAACTAAATTTTTGATGTATCCACGTTTTATACAAATCTTTTTGAATAAACAAAAAAGGTTTCTTAATGCACATAATGCAGTATATGTTGCTCATTCTTTAAAACAAAAACTTTTTAGCAACATGAAAATTAGATTTTCAGGGGTACATGTACCTCTATTTGATACTATGCTGCTTCATGACCAATCTGGTCAGGGTAAAGGACCAACACTCTCTGTTGAGTCCCAACATACACCCACTGCTTCTTCATCATCCACTACATCACAAGCAACATCCTCACAAACACCATCTTCTCATGAACCTACTACTGAACCTATCACTACCACTTCATCTCCTCATCCACAAGAAACATAAATTCCATAAACAACATCTTCTATGCCCTATGATTCACCTCTCCTAGGAGGTTACACACCTGTAAGTGTTGAGGGCAGCATGCAACTCAAAGAATTGACGAATTTGTGTACCAAATTAGTTGCTAGAGTCACCAGCTTGGAGACAGAACTCAAAAAGACTAAAGAAGTTCATGGTAAGGCTCTTACCAAGTTGGTAAAAAGGGTTAAAAAGTTGGAAGATAAGCTCAAGTCTACCAACAAAAGGGAAAAGGTAAAGATGGTCATCTTAGATGAAGAGGAGGAATTGGTTTCAGAGGATCCTTCCAAACAGGGGAGGATGGAAGAGACAAAATATGCAGATGTAGAAGAAGAGAATGCATGAGTGGAATATGATTTTAATTTGACTGAGCAACAAGTTACTCCTTTAAAAGCTCCACATGTTGAAGTACAAAGTTAAGAAACTTTTAAAACTGAATTAAGTGTTCTTAGTGCAGCAAAAATCCTTGCAGAGGTATCCAAAGAAAGAGTAAAGACCTACAATAGAAGAAGAAGAAGTACTGACAGCTCACAAGTTAGTACTGCTGCAGGACTTTTTAGTACTGCTAAGGATATTCAAGATACTGATGAAGAGTTAGCCAGAAAGGTTCAAGAGGAAGAGCAAACAAAAGTATTGAAACAACAAGAACAAGAAAGAGCTAATCTTGAAGCTGCATTAAGTTTACAAAAATAGTTTGATCAAGAGAGAAAAGCAGCTGATGATATTGACTGGAGTAAAATTGTTAATCAAGCTCAAGAGAGACAATCAGATCAATGATAAGGTATCAATCTCTCAAGAAGAAACCAGTTATAGTAGCTCAAGCAAGGAAAAATATGATGGTATATTTGAAGAACATGGCTAATTACAAGATGAAGTATTTCAAAGGTATGAGTTATGATCAGATAAGACCCATATTTGAAGAAGAATACAGGAAGATACAAACTTTATTTAAGAAAGATTCTGAAGTCAGTAAGTCAGAGAAAAAGAGAGTTGCAGAAAAAGCACTACTTCAAGAAAGCTTCAAGAAGTTAAGGACAGCTTAAGTTTCAGGTTCAGATCCTTTTCATCAAGAAAAATCAACTGAAGAACCAAAAGAATTACTTGAAGAAGATCTTAAGAAGATGCTAAAGACAGTTCCAGTTGAAGAGTTCAGGGTAGAAGCACTGCAAACTAAGTATCCTATCATTGATTGGAAAATTCATACTAAAGGATCAAGAAAATATTGGAAGATTATCAGGGTTGGAAACATCACAGAGGCATATCAAGGATTTGAAGATATGCTTAAGGCATTTGACAGAGAAGACCTTGATACTTTATGTAGCTTAGTTAAAGAAAATTTTAGGTCTGCAGAACCTACTAAAGACATGGAAAAAGCTCTATGGGTTGAATTGAAAAGACTCTATGAACCAGACAAGGAAGATGCACTATGGAAGCTACAAAGATATATGCATGATCCTTTGACTTGGAGATTATATGGATCATGTGTAGTACATTATGTATTTTCAACAAGAGGGCATGATATCTATATGTTTCTAAAAAAGGATTATCCTTTGACAACTAAAGTTATGATGTTGATGCTCAGCAGAAGACTGCAAGTGGAAGAAGATAGTAAGATGGCAAGAGACTTAGTCAAGAAAATCTTCATAAAAGCCAATAGATCAAGAAGCTAAAGTGTTTAAAAGAATCCTCTTAGAATCAAAAAGCTTTAATTTAACAAACTTGATGATTTGAAGATAAATCACAAGTTTAGGGGAGGATTGTTGGGAATTAAAGGGCTTATACAAGTTCATACTGCTCAAAGGACTTAGAACTGCTACTTAAAGATTATACTGCTAGTGAAGATTGAAGAGTATAGACTAAGTCATTAGTACTGCCAGTATATAGTTAGTACTGCTAGTTAGTACTGTTAGGAGATATGCATGAGTTATTATAGGAATAGATATGCATTATCTCTTCACACGTTTAGTAAGCCCATTAGGGTTTTTAGGTTATTCAAATCTGAGTATAAAAGGACCCCATATGGCATAAGTTAGAATACAATGAATATATAGATACACAAATTAAAAAACACAAGAAGTTTTTAGGCAAAACAAATATGTTGTTACGTGATTTGTTAATAAGTGAAAGTTCTTTTGTTTTTGATATTGTTCTTATTATTCTTCTGAGTATATAAAGATTAATTCCGCATAATCTTTATATATACACCATAAGGTTTCTATCATAGTTGTTTTAGATTTATCTAAGATAACTAAAGCTTTAACAAGCTAATCAAAGATCTACAAGGGACTAACAATCCACCCTAGGTACTAGAATCTCCTGATCGTTCTTGACTTTAATCATTTGATCGCCTTTTCCTTCAACACCATTCTCTGATCATGATTTAAGTAATGTTTCTTTTGGATATTGGGTTCTGCCGATGGGTACGCCTTTAGTCTGTGTTCCCTTACAAATCGGGGCACAGTCATTGTGACCGATGGAGTCCAAGTAAACACATCAATGTTTATGAGTAGGAAATCTATCAACTTTTGCTTGCACCCGATCGATAATCTGCCATTGAATACTACTGGTTAATCCGTATGATTGATGTTGATTATTACCTTTTCCATTATCAAGATTTCCCCTAGGAGTTCATCCGATAGCATAGGCTCTTTTCCTGGCCTTCTGCCAATGATTCTTTGGCTTTGGAGTGCTACTTGCTCCCTTACCCTTAAAAGTTGTTCCATGCGCTAATGCCACTGTGTCTCTCTCCATATGTTTTGTGCTTCTTCGATTTGTTTACATTCTCTAAGTGCCTCCTTTCTAGTCGTTATAGTGGCTACACCAGTAGCCGTTAGGAACTTCATCATCGAGTGGATTGTGGATCCTACTGCTCCAAGGCTCCTCATTCTCGTCCTTCCTAACATGACGTTGTAAGCGGAATGGCACTTCATGATAGCAAACTCCATTAGTACTATCTTGATCCTTCTTGGCTCTCCCATTGTTACTCGAAGGTCTACTAATCACAAAGGGTGATAAACTTATACTGAGAATCCAATTAATGACGCATTTGACTTTCTCAGCCTTGACCTCGAGTGGACACTAAAACTTTTGAAACAATGCTCGTACATAATCTCTGATGAGCTTCCTCCATATGTAGACTCTTCGAACCTTAAAGCCCTTGATCACTCCTTCTAGCATAATTGGGGATTATGTCATGTGACCATGGGGTACCGTAGGGAATGCAATTTCTTTGGTTATTCTCGGCTTTGTTCCTTCGTACGATCTCTTCTTGTTTCCCTCGAAGCTCGACATGTTGATCACCTTTACTCCTCCTCGTCCTTGCCCCTTATTCCTTGACTGGCCTTTCGAATATCTGTCACTAAATGAGCTAATTTTCCTAATTCTACCGCCTCTTATGTCTACTTCTTCAAATGGTAAAAAAAACATTGGTATTATGGCCCCTATTTTCATGGTAATCACAAAATTTGTTTGAGTTTTGCTTCTCGGGAGTTCCTATCAGTGGCGGAGGTGGTGGGAAGTTTATGGTTGTCACACCTCCAAAATTAGACAGCAGTGGAATAGTAACATTGGGGTACGACTTCAAGGCACAAGGTACAAGTCACAAAAAACGACCTCAAAAGAGACGTTTAAATAAATTTCACATTCGTTATATTAAAATCAGAGTTTACAAAGGATCTCATTTATAATGCAATAGAAACATTTTGTTTATTTTAAAACGTTTGTCGAATGGTATACAAGTTATTAAGCCTTTAAAAATGTATCCGCGCGACTCAAATGCTCCCAATGCTCAACTAGCAAAATAATAACATGAGAAAATACACGCAAAAACGTCAACAATAATGTTGGTGAATTCATAGGTTTAAGTAAAAAGCAGTATTGAAATAATTTAAGAAATACTGCTTTCAGTAGAAAAAAAAGAAGCGTTACGATATATCAAAGTACTATTTTCTGAAAT
>BQNB010061978.1:0-16086 GCA_026074375.1 Tanacetum coccineum
TTCTTTCTCTCACTAGAAAAACATACAAAGCAAAATCTCTTCCTCTCCTCTCTTTATTTGAGTCGGCCGAACACCAACAACACCACCTCTGGTGTTTGTTGCTCATTTATTCAAGATTTAAAGACGGTTGTGATCGTGGGTTATTTCAAGTATCATTCGGGTTTATTCTTTGGTAATTTCAGGTTATTATTTATTGATTTTGGGTTAAAGTTCAAGACTTTCTTTACCATTCTTTCTCCTACAAGTAAGTATCATTATTTCTTTCGTTTGAGTGAACTTTTCTTCTACTCGTTCACTCACCATCATCTCACTTTCTTAAAAATGATAGCATTCACGTTTGAGGTCACTTTTTATAACAAAAACACTAATACGATCAAGGTTGTACAACTCGTTTTTAATGTTCAAAACTTTATTAATAAACTTGCATTTTTATTGTACTTTTTTGAGGTTGTAGCGAAGTGTAGAGCCGTAAAAGTAGCGTTTGGTAAATGAGACGATGGGATTAGGTTAGTCTTTGAGATGGTTTTTGTTGTTGGATATAGTCGTGGATGGAGATAGGATAGATTAGACCCTTGGGGAAGATTATGGTGTTTTTAGCTAAGTTTTAGATATAACAGATTGCTGTCCAAAAATGATTTGTAGGTTTTAAGTGTCGTAAAAATGTTTTTACAAGATAAAGCTTCAAGATTTTGATAGTATATATTAATATGAAACTTTTGATATATAGAACACTAAAATCGGACGTAAGACGATCAAGTTATGGTCAAATGAAGATTTGAAACACTTTTCGACAAAACTGTTTTTGTGACAATCTGAGAAAAATCTAAATCAAGTATTTTGACCCCTTTAGGGTCCGAATCAGCAAAAACTTATAAAAGGAAACTTGTCTGGAACGATTTTTCGGTAAAGTAAAGGTGTATTTCTAAGCTTGAAAGTCAAAGACGAGAGAGTTAGACCACCATGAAGTTGAGTCGTTTTCAAAAACATTAAAATAAAATGTGAGCTGATTGAAATATTAAAAAGGGTTTTTGAGCGGTTTCGAGTCCATTTGAGCTTTGAAAACCTTAGCGAAAGTTATTGTATCATTTGTATTATATTAGGGCGTGTTAGAAACACTCTAAAAGCAATATTTTGAAAACATTAGACATTACCAAATATAGTAAGTTTTATTTACGGAATATAAACTATCAAGATGAAAGTAGAAGTAGACATTTAAGTTTCCCTTAGTGTGTTTAGGGTTAATGGACTTAATAAATATTATGGGACGGTATTAACGTCCTAGATTTCTAAACTTTCCAAAAGTAGTAAGTTTCGTCTAAGTGTCGTAAATTTACAAAAGACCTTTTAACATTGAAAAGTCACGTTTTTGCTAATTTAACAAAGACACAAACGTATGTGGATGATCTTGTCTTTCATAAACATTTCATACAACTATTCATATTTCCTACCCCTAAAGTGCGTCTCTCAAAATTAGGTCGCGGTTAGGAACGTTTACTTTCACTCTTGGTTCGTTGATTGTTTACGCTCACTACTTGCTAAAGGTGAGTCTTAGGCCGCACGTTTTTACTATTTTACAATCATAAAGTATATCTAATAACATACTTGATAAGGGAAAAAGAGGTATTTCTAGAGAGAGAGTGGTTGGATGAACACTTTAGAGAGAGAAAGTAAACATGAAAGAAAAATGCATTAAGTGCGTGAAATAATGAACAACCAACCACCTCTCCAAGGCACAGAGAGGTGTATAAATACCACAATATGGCTAGCCATAGATAGGCTTTACATGGGCTTTTCCTAACTTGACCTATTAAGGTTCCAAATAATACTTAACGAGCTAACGACAGTTATCTATGGAGTTACCGATACTTTCTTAGGATTTTTGTATTCCTAACAATCTCCCCCTAAGGGAGGTCACTCCATTTTACAAAAACTTAAACCTAGCATACTATGAAGGTCTTCATTCTTATGCTCGCAGACTTCTTTTCTTTTTCTTTTTCTTATAAATATGGCATAGTGATCATTGACTTTAGGCTTGAGCTTGTCCTTTATCTTGACTTGTATGTGAATATGTGATCTTGAGCATCTTGAGATCATCAACCAAGCATAATCTCTTTTCGCCATCTTGTAAACTTTGCCATCTTGTAAACTCGTGATTTTTGGACCGACATGCTCATACCTTTCTTGATTTGATAACTTGAAAAGCTTTAATAATGCATCTTTCTTGAAGTTCTTTAACTTTAACACTTCGTCACTTTAAGAAGGACGTACGGTATCAGAGTAGCGAAAGTCTTGAAACATGTACTTGAGCTTTCATGATGTCTTTATATTTGTCGGTCGGGTATGAGCATGTGGTTATGAATCTTTAAGACAGCTGGAATCAGGTACCTTCACCTCCATCTTTAAGTATCCTGTATTAAAATAGTTAGCAATAAATCAGGGGGCAAATATGGATTTGTTATTCGCTTGTGTTTGGTTGGAGTAACCTTCGAATCCGTGAGGATCGACCTGTGATCAGGTAGATTCAATTTAAGAAGAATCTCCTTGACAGGATTTCCAGCTGAAGTATCAAATCTTTCTAACACATATGTATTAGATTCATCAAACTCAGCATGTTCTCATTACCGGAACGTCTCAAAGCAGACATCACGATAAGAGTGAACCAGTGAGTTACTGTCTCACCGATTGAATAGAAAAATCGATTTGAAAATCAATCGACCGTGTCACATGCAAAAGTGGTTTTGTGACACCATAGAGATGTTAATCATTTCAAAAATTTCATCTATCAACCGTCAAATTCTAATACTGGATACAAGTTTGAGTTTCTTGCTAGAATCGCACCATCATTTCTTTCCAGTTGTCACAAGCTTGATTCATATAGAATCACACAAGTCACCTATCGAGAGCTTGTTTGATGCTGGCTCAAACAGGATGTTGGGAATTATGCATTCCTGGACTTAGTTAACCGGTTGTTATATTAGTTAGTACGATAGTTGTAGTTTGTTCTGACAGTACAAAATGTTAGTACTGATGCAGATTAGCTAGTACGTTAGTATAAATTAGTTAGTACCGTTTATAAGAATATGCGGAGATATTTAGGATAAAGGCTATGCATGATTTTTATTCGCTTTTTGTATAAGGCCCATTAGGGTTTCCATAGTCTATAAAAGGAAAACCCTAGGCATAGTTAGTAGATATTAGTTCTACATAGATCAAAATAGAGGTCGATTAGTAATCTATAGTCTTTTGTAATTGTAATCCTAGGCAGATTCAAGTTGATAATATAAAGTTCTTTTGTAATTTTAATATTGTTGTCTTAGCATTATTGTTAGTTTATGCATAATCTTTAGTGTTCAATTCTATGTTTTTTATTGTTGCTTTAGAATTATCTAAAGGAACAAACCCTTTACAAGCTAAAGGTTAAGATCTATTCAGTAAACGATCCAACAAGTGGTATCAGAGCTTGTGTGGAAACTCTGAATAAGAAGAACTCCATTATTTGAAGCAGATTTATAATCAAACCATTAAGATGTCAATCTCCTCATCAAGCTCATCAAATTCTTCTGACAATGAGGTACAAAAATGTTCTAAACAATGTCTTGAATCTTTTAAAACTCTTCAAAATAATTTTGATAGTGAAAGAGGACAAAACTAGTAGAAAGGCCAGACCTAGAAAATTCAGGGTTTATGAGTTAGCTTTTGGAATATCTTAGAATCTAAAATTCTTAGTCATGAAAATAATGGAAACTGGCTGGGGAGAACATTTATGAGTTTCAAAAACTATGAGCTTAAGTGTAGGAAATAAAATACAACTTAACACAGAGTTTAGAAAAAGTTGTTAAGGAAAGAGATGAGTTGATAACTTAAGTAGAAAAATAGGAAGAATCATCCAAGATCTAGATGAATTACTCTTAACAGTCAAATGAGTGTAGAGATAAAATTGGTTTAGGATTGGCACACAATTGAATTAATGAGTAACTAATTATGAAAACTGATAGGGAGATTAGTTTGAGTAGTTTCTGCTGTCAGATCTATTGACGAAGAGTCTTCACCAGCTAATGATCAGGTCTTCAAACAGAGGGGTATCATGCTGTTCCCCCTCCTTAAACAGGAACTCTTAACCCAAGTGCTGACATACATTTGCAGGTTTAGAGGGATATGCCAATAGGAAAGAATTAATAAGTAAAAACAATGATCTTAATACTCAATAACTATGTGAGACTGTTAGGTAAAACAATGAAGCAAACGTACTCAAAAACCTAAGACAGTCTATGTATCAGGTAACGATTATAAAGTTGACATTGTGGATTAGAACTAGATGATGAGGGATGATGTGTCTGAAGTGAAAAACAGTTAGTTCCTAGTTAAGGACTAATGAGACTCAAACAGTTTAAAACTAGGAGTTGATAAAATTGGTTCAAACTTCTCAGAAACAACGAATTGGTTTTAATAAAATAAAGCTTGCTTTGATCTGTAAAAGTTATGACCATTTGATCTAGATTATGTATTTTTCTTGACAAACAGAGTCTAAGAAACCTAAGCTGGAAAACTGTGGTCAATATGGTAAAGGGTGGACAATCCAGTATGGGATAATATAAAAGGTTAATCATAAAATTTTTTCTAAATACCCTCATTTAAGAAAGACTTTTGTCCCATAGCGAGTTTCTAACAAGACATGTTTGATTATCTTTTATCGTAAAATGAGAAAAAGAGCAGTTCACAAAGTTAGTACTGCTAGGCTAGTTAGTACTGCTAGGCCAGTTTGTTACTGTTAGGCATGTTTTGTACTATTAGACCATTTGACTCCAAAAATAGCACAAACTAGTGGTGGCTTTTAGTCTAATTTACCCATGAATGGACAATGTAAGACCAAGAGGCTCTTTTTCACATATCAAGATCTTACTACACAAAAACCACTGTTGACCAAAGACTTAAAACAAGATGTTAAAACTTTTTGGGGTTCTAAATATGGATATTGTAGGCAGAGCAGTAGTTATTTCTGGGTAAGTGTAAGATGTATACGACCTTAAAAAATCAAGGTGGGTTTTGGAGGCCTAAGGAAATTACTTGGATCATGTGTCCAAAGATAGTGGATCATTCATGCTCAAGAAGGTTGAGTATGTTGACCCAAAAGGGATTATCAAAGTATGTAAGGCTGGATCCTAAGAGATATAATTCTCTTATTTTTGTGTAGGGGCAATCCAGAGATCATGTTTGAGGATCTTGCTGAGTGGTGGTTGTGGATTTGCTCAAAGCCTTATGACCTGGCAACAAAGCTTATCTTTCAGATATATTGATGATTAATTGGAAGGCTTTGTTGGCTTTTGGAAGTGATCCCCAAGGATTTGATGTCACAATGATTTATTTTTTGGGGGTTTGCATTCGGGGATTATTGAATTTGTAGCTACAACTGAGGGGAGGCAGATGATTTTGTTGTACTAGTTGTATGAAAATTATTTAAGCCAGAGGGATTTTTAACCATAGTATGAATTTATGGAGTCGTTTGGGGTTTTAGAGTCATTAGAAGGAAGATATAGATGGTACTTGAAGATCTATTGTTGCCAAACTATGCTCTTCTTTGGTTGACTAATAGTTAGTACCGATAGTGCGTGTTTAGATTACGTTGGGCAAAGATAGTACTGCTATAAAGCCGTTTTTTTGAAGAAATACCGCAAGGGTCTTAAAGTGTAATTGTAATGGTTTATTTGCTTTGGGTTTTGTCATACCTATATAACCCATCTCAATTGAATAATTTACGCATGTAATCTCTTTACTCGCTCTATTCTCAGCAAACCCTATCTTTTAATCCACCGTACGATCATAAATTCTACACCTATGGCTGTTCTTGAATCCTGTCCTAAGCACAACATGGTCACTTACTTAGAAAAGACTGATGGGAATACCAATTTTCATGAGATTATAGACTTTCTTACACGAAGCTCCATTCACTATGCTCTCACTGTAAGTCCTGTAGTCTCTACTACATTTGTTGAACAGTTTTGGATGTCTGCTAAATCTAAAATAATCAACAATGTTAGGTATATTACTGCCAAAGTAGCTGGCAAGCCTGTGAATATCTCAGAGGCATCAATAAGAAGTGATCTTCTTTTTGATGATGCTGATGGGATAGATTCTTTGCATAATCAGGCTATATTTGATGCTATTCAGCTAATGGGGTATGAGGGGGACCTAACTGTTTTAACTTTTAACAAAGCCTTGTTTTCACCCCAGTGGAAATTTCTTTTTCATACTATGAATCACTGCATTAGTTCTAAAAGTACTTCTTGGGATCAAATTCCTACTAATATTGCCACAGCAGTGATTTGCTTAACCACTAATCAGAAATATAATTTTTCTAAATTAATTTTTGATGGTATGATGAGACACTTGGATGCAAAGAAAAAGTTTGTTATGTATCCAAGATTTATTTCAGTCTTTTTGGATAAACAACTAAAGAATGTGCCTGTGCCTTTAGACCACTTCCCTATTAATGCTTTGACTAGTAAAGTTTTCTCTTTTATGGTTAAAAAGGGAAAATATTTTTCAGGGAATGTCACACCTTTGTTTGAATCTATGTTGGTTCCACCAGCTGAGGATGAGGGTGAAGCTTTAGAAAGATAATCTGAACCTCAACCCACACCCTCTCCTCCTCACCCAAGTGTAGACCAACATGAGACACAACCTGACCCATCTCCCTGACCTTCACCTACTATTCCTATTCCTAATTCCATTCCAAAGGGTTTTAGTGGGAATCATGGAGGTCAGTCATCCAGTGATAGATCCCTATCAGGGAATAAGGATGGTCTGACACTCCAAAGTGTATATGATCTTTGTGTGTCTTTATGTAAACATGTCACAGATCAAGCCAAAGAAATTAAACACCTTGGAAGGCACAGTTCAGAAAGTTAAAAGAAAGCCAAACCTGTTATCACACATCACAAAGCTTGGATGAAGAGTGTATCCATGAAGCAAAGATTGGCAGGAAAGAAATCATTGAAGCAAAAGTAGATGCAAAAGGAGTCTGTATCCAAATAGGGGAGGAAAACTTGCCACATCTGGAACCTACAGTGCATAAAGATCCAGCTTTTGATGGATTGATAATAATTGTGGAGGATGCATTGGACTACAATAGATGTCTGAGGATGCCTAACGAGATGAGGGTTGGGGAGGACAGCTCTGTGGTGTTTTGAGAGAAGGAAAGTGCAGAAAATGGAGTAGGCGTACTGAAGATCAAGTTAGTACGTTCAAAGCCAGATGAAGGTACTGGACAGCCAAAAAAAAAAGTTAGTACTGGACAAGCCTAAAGTTTAGTACGCTAAGCCAAAAGAAGATGAAGTTAGTACGAACAGCTTGTATGAAGGTACTGCTGAGCCAATAAGATGGAACTTTAGATCGAAAGTACTTCTACAACTGGTTTTTTCTGAGATGATGGTTCACCATTGTGAGTTTTGGTATCTATGAGCCAAAATAAGGCTAAACAAAAAGGTGTTGAGATCAAAGATGCTAAAGATTCAAATTAGACAAGTCTACATCAACAAGGATCAGTACTTTCTTTGAAGCTCTCCTAAAATTGATCCTAAAGACAAAGACAAGAAAGTAATTGAGAAGAAAGAAGCTGGGTCAGATGATGAGTCAGGAGGTAAGTTGATGAAGCTGCTGGGAAAGAAGTTTGATCAGCTTGCTAAGGATGAAGAAATAGCCAGAAAGGTACAAGAGGATTAGGAAGCGGAAGAGGAAATGAAAAAGTTAGCTGAGGAAGAAGCTACAAAGGCTGCTCTTATACAAGATTTTGATGATATTTAGGCTAGAATTAAAGCTGATAGACTTCTAGCTGCAAGGCTTCAAGAGGAAGAAAGAGAAACATTTACAGTTGAATGAACGAGAGAGCAAATTTCTTTATGATACTTTATTGCTGCTCAAGGAGGTTCCTTGTCAAACAAAGAGCTGCAGCAATAGAAGCAGGCCAAGCCACCAACAAGAAACTCAGCTAAGAAGAAACCAAAATGATGACTATCTGAGCATGTATGGAGGAAAGAAGAATGCTTGATTTAAAGAACAAAAAACTTTGAGAAATACAAGTTATGTATAAAAAGGTTAAAAGGTCTCCTAATAAAGATTTTTATTGCTATCTTGGTTCTGCTATGGTGAGAGACAGATTAAGGACTTGATGAAAGAATCTAAAGGACATAAAAAGAAGAGGGTATGTCAATGAAACTACAAATAGGGAAGTAGACAAACAAAGGTACTGCTGAACAAGAAGTGACAGAGTAGGGTACAAAGAAAAGAAAGAGTGGTTATGTGAAGATGATTATTAGGAAAAAGGCAAGACTACAACCAAATGATGATAGTGATGATGAACACAGAAAATGTCTAAGGATTGTTACATTTGATACTACCTTAGATAGTGAGATTATGGAAACAAAATCTTTTGTTTCTAAGTTGCATAAGGTTTCATCACCGGATGGGGATGTAATTACTCTTGTTGTTTATTAGAGTTATATGGGCACTCAGGGCATTTAACTATCTTATTTGCGTTCTATATATTTTTGCTAGGCTGGTTTTGTTTCATTTATATGATTTGGTGTTGAAGTTTTACTCAGAGATATTACAACTGAAGGTATTGAGTTGATTCTTTGGGGAGACTTGAAGATTATGATGGAATCCTCAACAGAAGAAAATAATCAAGGTGATTTCTGGAACAATCAACAAGATTGGGAGATTATTAGTTGGAGACTGTATGAAGTTTGTGGAGTTTGCATACTAGAGCTTAAGGATGGGACGTCATCTACTGCTAGTTTGAAAGAAGGGTACCCTCTCTCTAAGGGAATGTTGCAAAGAATGCTTGATATGGGATTGGTGGTTGTATGAGGGGGGAAAGTTTCTGCTGCACTACATTTGGTAAGTACATTAAGCAACATCTTATATGAAGAGTAATGACTGTTGGTGAATGGAAGTGGACGATAAGTTTCGGGTGTTGGATAACACCACACAAACCAAATGGTCTTCCATTCACATGTCTAACAGACATAAAGGAATTGACTGTCCAGAAGGCAAGGCTTTTGGTAAAGACTTATCAAATCCGTTTTATTGGGTTGACAATTTACAAAAATAATAATTGTTATGGTTTCTCAACTCACATTGTTCACAGTTAAGAGTTGGCTACTAGTAGGATCAAAACAGTTCCTGTAAAGACTAATTCAAATCTGTTGTGATAGCTTAATAGGTTTGGCTTAAAAAACTAATATGGTTATCAGATGCACCCTGTTATTGTCAATAAAGCATTGACTAGTCCAAAATGCAAACGACTCTTTGGTTAAAGACAATTCAAATCTGTTGATTAGTTGACTAGTTTATCATAACTAATAAGGTTATCAATTCACAATGGTGTTTATAATGAAGAATTGGCTATCCCAGAGCAAACGGACTACTGGTAAAGGAACATCAATACCGTTAATGGTTGGTAGTTTGCCAAAAACTTACAAAAGCTCAACTTAGTTTGGATGTTGTTGTGTGCTGAGACAGGATCATGTTACAGAGTAAATCAGGGATTAGCTTGAAGATGTCAAAATTATAAAAGATCAGATCAAGATTTGACATAGTGTTTGGATACATCCTCCTGGTCTACAAGATGTTTACACTAAAGAAACATGAAGTTAAACAAGTTCAACAATCATGTTTAGGGGAGGATTGTTGGGAATTATGCATTCCTGACTTAGTACTGTTAGTTATTTAGTTAGTACCGCTAGTTATAATTTGTACTGACAGTAAAAAATGATAGTACTGTCACGATAGTTAGTTCGTTTGTATTAAAATAGTAGTACGTTTATAAGATATGCATGAGATATTTAGGAAAGGATATGCATGATCTTTATACGCGTTTTGTAAAGCCCATTAGGGTTTCTTTTGTCTATAAAAGGAACGCTATGCATAGTTAGTAGATATAGTTCTACATAGATCAATAGAGATCGATTAGTAATCATAGTCTTTGTAATTTGTAACTTAGGCAGATTCAAGTGATAATATAAAGTTCTTTTGTGATTCTTAATATTGTTATTCTTAGCATTATTGATTAGTTTCTGCATAATCAATAGACGTTCAAATCAGGTGTTTCATTTATTGTTGCTATTAGAATTATTAAAGGAACAATCCTTTTTTTTTTTTTTTTTTTCTTTTTTTTTTTTGCCCTTTTTTTTTCTTTTTTTTTCTTACAAGCCAAGGTTATGATTCTTAGTTTAGTAAATGATCCACACAGGATTTAATCATCATTGTGGAAAACTTAAGTATCACTCTGATGTTCTTTCTTTTTTTATTTTTTTTGTTTATATTTTTTTTTTTATTTTATGGCAAGATCATAATACTCATAAGGATAATGTGTAGGACTCTTGAGATATTTACTTGTTATCATAGTGTGTGAATAACAAATACATTTGAACAGTGTCCTAATGAGATTAATGGATGATCTCGTTGGCTCTAGACACAATAGTGCACTTTGGTTTTAGTGATCGAAGGCTGGAGCAGACTACCACCTTTTCAATATCAACTAACTCGGAGTGAGAAAGTCGATAGAAATGCATGTAATCTTCATAAGAAATGAAACAAGAGTCTGTTGAGAGACCTTGAGTGGCTAGGGAGGGTTGTGTATAGCGTCACTGGGTCCATTACTATCTTTAATGTCAGGAACAAACAACTTATGTGTTCCGACATTTTATGTATTAAGGCCGGTTTTTGCCTCAGTGTATTGAGTGCTGCTTTTTTCACCCTTATCCTTACATTCTCTTTTCATTCTTCAACCCCTTCGCGCTTACCGAGTACCTTCCATAACTAGTACCATTTGTTGGGTTTGTTCAGTAGTACTAGCTCTATCTCGTTCAGGCACTTTTCCCTTATCTTACTTTTACTCCTTTTTTCATACTACAGGACTTACTACATGTTCTGTGGATATCCCTGGGTGATCCCTCTAGTTCTGGCTGGATCATGGGATTGTATACCTATATTTAACCACCTTACAACTCCAATACAGTAATTTAAATGGTCGGTCTTTGGTACTTCCACATTTCAGCCAACACGTAACCATTTACTCCCCCTTCATATGTGCATCGATTAATCGAAAGAGTTTAGCACATATATAGGATAGCGTACACTAGAGATCTTAACATTCACATCTTTAGCCATATATTTTAATCACATTTTCTCCCCTTATCAAAAATATTAAATCTCTTGATATTTTGGATATCAATTGATTCAAATATAACTGCTTTTGGGGAAAAAATGTCCAATTATTAACAAGCCGTATTAGGAACATTTTTAATGCTCCCTCTCAAATTATGAGGGAATTATATGGTGTTTGAGTATGTTAATTTGAAAAACTTTAAATTTACTAAGAAATTCTTGAAAATTCATACTCAAACACTATATATGCCTAATTTTTTAAGTCTACACTACATATTTATATATTCACAAGATTATGATGTACAAGGTTTGACCTGAATGATGAGAACATCATATGATAGAATTATATGGTTCTTTGTAGCAGCCGTAGGTCTTCCCCGTAGTCTCTCTTAAGAAGTTGTCTTAGCTTCCCCCTAAATCAGCAATCCTTTCTTGAGTAGATTCAAAACTTTCTTGCAAGCCGCCTCAAGCAGTCTTGGTGTAAAAAGCCCAAATATCCGAAGTACACAGTTAATTCGAAACCGTAACACCAAAGTTAATTAAGTCCCAGATGTCTGTATTTCTCCTTACACAATAGTGATGATACAAATTGAAACACCAAAGTCAACTAAGTCCCGGATGTCACAATTATTCCCTCTAAGTAGTCGAAATGATAACACCTAAGTCAACTAAGTCTCAAATGTACTCATTTCTTTCTGTGGAATACTGATTATATTAAGGAATCATCATACTTATCAAACCTATGTGCACCTCTTTTTCAACAAATTCTACTCCCTTTTAAAATAAGCTTAGTGATTAACCGTTTGAGGAAGCATTTCTTGAATCAGTAACTAATCTTCTCACGCTTAGAATAAATCTTCTTACAACACTTGCCCTTATTATCTTAAATGGTGCATACTTGAAATCACAAGATATCTCTTCCCCTATGTAGTTGAAATAGTGCACCCAAAAGTAACAAGTTAAACACGGATTTTCTCTGCGGTTATGACTTTTGTCTTCCCGGAATGACCTAAAATGAGAATAGGGTATTACATCTACTCCTTCCCCTTATGTTTTGAGACACTTGGATATAAACAAAACCTTGTACGCACACATACTTGACATCGTGTTCGAAGAATTAATAAGCTTAAATCTATTCCGTGAGAATCAACTTCAAGGCATTTAAAACTATGAAAGTATTTCCAAGCATTCCTAAGTCTTTTACAAACTATGATGTGTTGGCAATGTTGATCGTCTGTAGTTTAGAGCCTGAATTCACTAAGTCTCAAAGTGCAAATAAGTCCCCAAAGTTTGAAACAAATGACATCTAAAGCCCTTGTAGTTAATATAAGTTAACCCCTTTAAATTGTTATCCGTCATTATCAAAAACTTTATCCGTTTATTCCGTGACTTATTTCGAAAGACCATTTTAAAAGATTATTTGATGACACTTTCTCCCCCTCAAATGATGACCCGTTCTCTATTTAAAGAGTTGTTGTCATTGTTTGAGTGGTCGAATTGTCTTTGAAAATCTTTTTGTGATTACTGAAAACACTGATTCATTATAAAGACAACTTTTTATCAATAAAAATAAGACTTCTCTTATTTTGACACATAAGCGCACTGACACGTACACTTATGGTATATAGGAAGCACGGGTTGTGTTGCAAAGTAAACACAAGCCTTTGCATGGTCATAAAGTAGACCATGCCCGAGAAAATAAATTCACGTTGAGAGGTCAAGTTTCCTTTTTGAAATACTTGTCTTTAAGATGACGACTGGGTTGCTATCAGAAATTATAGCAAGCCATTGATGGCATGTTTTGAAATCATTTGAACTTCTGCTCGAACTTCATTTACAGCCTCGTATCATTATTAAATGACATTTCTAAGACCGTAAATGTTATCGATTTTCAGAAGACATGCCATTATTACCACTTTTTTATATTTTTCTTATTTTTTTATTTTTTATTTGGTTTTAAGGGTTTTATATTTTTGTATTTTGTTTTTATTAATGTTTTTTGAAAATGAAAAATCTTTTTGGTTTTTAATATATATACATGATATTTGAATAGGTACCACCACTATTCTTCAGCTTCATCTGCCAATTGTTTTAGGGTCTCCGGCGTAAAACTTCGCATTCCCAGCTTGTTGATAAGAAATTCAATTCTTTCTCTGCCAAGGGCTTTTGTGAAGATGTCCGCTAGCTGATACTCCGTATTGACAAAGTGAAGCTCTACTAATCCGTTCTCAACTTGCTCTTTTATGAAGTGGAATCTGATGTCAATATGTTTTGATCAAGAATGTTGAACATTTTTGCAGCATAAGGCAATAGTGCTTTTGTTATCACAGTACATTAAAATTTTATTGAATTTAAGGCCATAGTCGGTAAGCTGTGATCTCATCCAAAGGACTTGAGCACAACAGCCAGACAAGGCTATATATTCAGCTTCCGTACTAGATATCGCAATAGTTTTCTGCCTTTTTGATGACCAGCTAACTAGTCTGTCTCCCAATAATTGCATACTTCCAGATGTACTTCATCTAGTATCTTGGAAACCCGCATGATCAGCGTCTGCATAAGCTGTTAGAGCAATAGAAGAATCCTTTGGATACCAGAGTCCCTTATTAACGGTTCCTCTTAGGTATTTAAAGATTCTTTTTACAGTATGTAAGTGCTTTTCTTTGGGTAGGGCTTTGCTGATACCGGGCACACTGATAAACAGATGTTAGGTTGGTTATGGTTGTACGATAATAAGGTGCCAACCATTCTATGATTGTTTTATTTACACAAAACACCACACAACAAACACAAATAAATGTGTCGGGTCAAAGGCTTTCCTTGTGGATCTTTCATCAGTTTGGATTTCTTACATGGGAGTATCACGAGGTCAAAGATTCAAACCATATTTTTCAGAACGATAACAGTGAGGTATTTTTGGACTTGGTTTAGAAAGATGCCTTGGACTTAGTAAATCCGTTAGGTCCTAGGAAAAAATGATATTTTGCATATTGACTCTAAACTTTGAACCCGTTAGTTTTGAAAATTGGTCACATTAGTTCAGGTGTAGTGAGCAAAAAGTTATATCACTCAATCATAGATTTGTCCAGGAGATATCTTTTCTTGTTTTGATGAGCATATGGGATCCACGGGTTTTAGAGAATTCTAAAAAGAGTAGCAAAACTTAGACAATAGATCGTCACCATCGCGAGAGGAGCTTGTTTCACCATAAAGATCCTTCTTAAGTTGTCACATGCATTGGATTATCTGATCCACAAACCGTCCCGGTTGGCTGACATAACTTTTCGCGCAGAATGCTGGTTCAAAATTGTTCGTCTTAAAACATTTCGGTAGACGATCATTTTCATTGGAGCAGCAAAGCGATGGTAAATTCGATAGCATCAAGTCTAGCATGGAGAAGGTTTCAAAAATCAATTCCTCTTCTTGCTGTGTTACACGAGCAACAAATCGAGCCCTTGTTTATTAGAAAATTCCTCTAATCATCAAGTTTCACTTGTAGATCCATTTTAAAGTAATGACCCATAACTTTATCTGGACGAGGACCGAGTTCCCAGACTTCAAGACGTTCAAATTCATTAAGCTCTTTATGCATTGCTTCAATCCAACATGCTTGAGTTAATGCTGTCTTTATAGTCTATTTTGTTTAACTGATGTGAGAAAGCTATAGTAACAAAATAAGGCTTGTTCATGAAGTTGGAGTCTTGTGGAAACAGGTCTTCCGAGTTACCGAAATGATGTTTGTTTAACGGGTGTTCCTCCTTGGTCCATGTGTTCAATGTGTTTGTGTTAGGAGCGCAGTGTGCACAATAGTAGGAATAACGTCGAATAAGAAGGATGTAGATGTTCAGAGTTGTTTTCTAGAATTAGAATGCCCAAAGAAAGGATGTTATTCATGTGTCGCAAATCTAAGTCATGATTCTCTTCTTCAACATCGTTAGGAAAATGACAGGAGATTGAGTTTCGGGTGTTGTTTGTGAGTTACTAGGTGATGGTGCATCTTGGTCAACAGTTGTTGAGAAAGGTGAACTTGGATGATGCAGGGGTGCTGGGTACTATTCAGCAATTGGAGCAATGACTTAAGGTGTGGTAGTCAACATTCGGTGAGGATTGAATAATTCATCTAACAGTGGTTGAAACAAAAAGATCACATTCAGTTCTTGAGGTGGTACATACATAGTGTTGATGGAGGAGGGTTTGGAGAGTTGAACTGTTTGTTGCAGGAGTTCTTTTCATGAAGTGCGGGTTTAAACTGCTGTGTTCAGACTCCCCTCGTGTAGCTCATCAAAATCTACATAAATTGTTTCGATGATTCGTCTGGTACGACGGTTATAAATTTGAAATGCTTTCTTTGGGGGTGCACAGCCAATGAAAATACCAATATCAGCTTTCGGTTGTAACTTTCCTAAATTCTCCATTCTGCTTTTCCAGGAATCATACATATCCTTTTCCAACATAGGTGGACGATTGTCAACACCCGAAAAAATCGCTTTGTCAGCAAGAGTCGTCATTGATATGAAAAAAATTACTTTGTGATCGAGCGGTGATTGAAAGTAATTGTGTTGTTATGAGTTGTCTTTTGTGTGTTTTATGTCTTGAAACTACACGGGATTTTACAAGTCAAAGAAGTAAACCGTATAATTTATGTTAACAAATTTGTATGTTTTAACTTTAGTCCAAGTGAAGTTTCAAATTTGGTTTTCAAAGGAAAACTACTGCTATTCTGTAGAAACTGCGTATCCTAAGAAACTACGTATGCTGAGGAACCGCGTATTCTGAGGAACAACGTATTCTGAGAAACCGCGTATTCTGAGAAACCGCGTATGAGAAACCGCATATTCTGAGAAACCACGTATTCTGAGCAACCGCATATTCTGAGAAACTGCGTATTATGAGAAACTGCGTATTGTAAAAAACTGTAGC
>BQNB010061978.1:19088-31919 GCA_026074375.1 Tanacetum coccineum
TTGTAGATATTAAGGAGGAGAAGAGGACTCAGGAGGTTAAGGACATTACTGCTGACACTAAGAGGACTAGTATGCTTGAGAGGATTAGTGTATTGGAGGGGAGTGTTATGAGACTTCGAGAGGCGTTGACTGTGGAGAAAGAGCGGACTGCTAGTGTTGAGTGTCATTTGGGCTATATGTCGGAGGAGCTTAGGCAGATTCAGATGGCTTATCAGTATGATAGAGCGGATTTTAGGAGATTTGCGACCTTTGCGATGAGACATCTTCGTTATCGTCCTTAGATTTATTGTATCTTATGGAATCAACAAATCTTAGCTAGTAGTAGTACTAGGGATAAGATAGTTATATCTTTTGAAAGCGACGAGTAACCAGAATTATTCCATTTATGATATATGATTCCTATTTTATCTATATATAATAAATTCGCTAATATATTCTTTAATATAATGTCATATTTTTATTTCGTTCTGACAAAAAAAGGTCCTATTATGTTTTATATTTACATTTCATTACTTCTAAATATCTTTTATAGTAACCCTATTCTCGTATCCACCTTTGTGATTAGAGTAATGACTATCACACGATCTAGGATGACACCCGAGGCGATTGAAGAATTGATTAACCAACGAGTGGTTAAAACGTTGGCTGAACAAAAAGCTAACCGTAACCCTGGACCCATCGTTGGAAGTGAAAATCAATATGGAGATGAGGAAGGAGACAGTAATGGTAGAGGAAACGGGAATGGTAACGGTGGAGGAAATGGAAATGGAAATGGTAGAGGAAATGGAAATCATGGAAATGGAAATCATAACGGAATGAATGGAGGTGCAAGAGGGAATGTACCCGTTGCTAGAGTTTGTACCTACAAATACTTTCTGAACTGTCAACCTCACAACTTTAGTGGAACTGAGGGAGTTGTAGGTTTGGCAAGATGGTTCGAGAAAATAGATTCTATGTATCGTATTAGCAATTGTCTTATGAATTCTTAAGTGAAGTTTGCTACTTGCACTTTGCAAGACGGTGCCCTAACATGGTGGAATTCCCATGTGCAGACTGTTGGTATTGATGAAGCGTATGAGATATCATGGAAAGATTTAATGAAGCTGATGATTGAAGTTTACTATCCGAGGAATGAGATTCATAAATTGGAAAAAGAATTGTGGAATCTAAGTGTGAAAGGGACTGATGTTGCTAGTTACACACGTCAATTCCATGAGTTGACTTTGCTGAATCCAATAATGGTCCCCGAGGAAGAGGACAAGATCGAGAGGTTCATCTGGGGTCTCCCAGATAACATTCAAGGGAATGTGACCTCATCTAAGCCTACTCGACTCCAAGATGCCATCAATATGGCAAATGGCCTAATAGATCAAAAGGTGTGTGCTTATGCTGCTAGGAATGCTGAGAATAAGAGGAAGTTGGAGAACACTCCACGAGATAATCGTGTGCAGCAGCCGCCTTTCAAGAGATAGAATGTGGCATGGGCTTATACTATTGGGAACAATGAAAAGAGGGGATATGCTGGAAGTCTACCTTACTAAAAAAATGCAAACTACACCATGAGGGACAGTGTACTGTAAAATGTGGTAACTGCAAGAAGGTTGGCCATATGACTAGGGATTGTAAGGCTGCAGTTGCTGCTATAACCCAAGGAGGCCCTGTGGTACAATAGAGAATTGTTACATACTTTGAATGTGGAAGGAAAGGACACTTCAAGAAGGATTGTCCTAAGTTGAAGAACCATCGTCATGGGAAGCAAGCTGCTAATAGTGAAGCGCGTGGAAGGGCTTATGCTCTGGGTGGAGGAGAACCGAATCAAGACTCCAATGTCGTTACGGCTATGTTTCTCCTCAATAACCGTTATGCTTCCATGTTGTTTGATTATGGTGTCCATAGGAGTTTTGTGTTGACTGCTTTTAGTTCATTAATCAACATTGCCCCGACTACCCTAGACTATAACTATGTTGTTGAGTTAGCCGTTAGTAGAGTCGCAGAATCTAGTACCATACTTAGGGGTTGCACACTAAACTTGCTAGATCACCCGTTCAATATCGACCTGATGCCTGTTAAGCTTGGTAGTTTTGACGTTATTATAGGAATGGATTGGTTATCGAAGTACCATGCCATTATCATCTATGACGAGAAGGTTGTCTGCATCCCTTACGGTAACGAGGTGTTGACGATTCATGAAGATGGAAGTGACGAAAGGAGTAAATCTAAGTTGAGCATCATTTCATGCACCAAAACCCAGAAGTACATTCAGAAAGGATGTTATGTCTTTTTGGCTCAGATTACTGAGAAAAAGCTAAAGACAAGTAACTTAAAGACGTACCTATCATGCGGGATTTCTCGGAAGTCTTTCCAGAAGACTTGCCAGGACTTCCACCCACCCGGGAAGTTATTTCACATCGACTTAGTGCGCCTGTGCTTGGCACCTGTGAACACAGTGCTTCGTATAGACCATACACAACTCCATCCAAATGCAAGAAGTTGTCTACCCAACTACAAGAACTAACGACATGGATTCATAAGACCTAGTTTACCTTCTCAACTAGGAGCACGGATTTTGATTTTGTTAAGAAGAAAGATGGATCTTTGAGGATGTGTATCGATTATCGAGAACATGAACAGAGCTTACTGTGAGAACCGATATCCACTTTTCGAGAATCAATTGACACATTGTTTGACCAATTTTAAAGGTCAAGTGTCCCTACTCTAAGATCGACCTAGGACTGGTTATCAGCCAAACTCATAGTTCAGGAGATGACATTCAAAGACAGGCCGTTTAGGAATCGTTATGGCCACTATAGTTCCAAGTAATGCCTTTAGGATTGACCGCACGCACCGCGGTATTTATGATCTGATAAATAAGGGTGTGGCAAACACGTACTTAGAACAAGTTCGTAAATAGTCATATCATCGATTATAATACTGATCTATTTTAAAGAATAAATAAGTGCAATGAAGATCACTCTTCAAGTTAATAATGGAATACTTAAGAAGAAGAATTGTATACCAAATTCTCGTAAGTGTGAATTATGCTCCTCGAAGGTCCAATTTCTTAATACAACTATTGATAGCTGAAGGCATTCACCAATCGTGGAAATGCCTGCTAAGATTGTTGTAGATCGATCAAGGACTAGGGGCATCGCCCAAGGGACACAATGAAAATCACCAATTCTTGGTCTGTGCGGTTACTAACCAGACGGTTTTATCGAAGAGGCTTCTCATCAAAGACATCACTACACCTATGACCAAGTGACTTTCAGGAAGAAATCTGTAAAAGTTGACAGGGATAAAGATAAAAGAACGAAGCATCATTCCAACTAGTGAATACAAAAGTGTGTAGGTGCATGTATTTTGACACTCACCCAAAGGGTAGTGAAAACCATCTTGTTTATTGTGATGCCTTCGCACATAGGGGTTAGGCGCGGATTTTGATGCAAAAGGGATAAGTCAACAGCTTAGCTGCATCCGCGCAACTCAAGATTCACGAGAAGAACTACACGAATCATGATTTGGAGTTAGGAGTTGTAGTGTTCGCCCTCGAGATGTAGAGATACTATTTATACAACATGAAGTGCATTGTGTTCACTGATCATAAGAGCTTATAATATATTCTAGATCTAGAAGTTATAATGAACATAGAGACACAAACTGCCGACAAGTTGGAGCTGTGCTAGAGTGATTAACAGATTGCGAGAATTCGTTATCATCTTGGAAAGGCAAACATGGGGCAGATGCCTATCCAAAAGGAAAGGTATTAAGCCCGCAAGCGAGTATTGAGCCTTTAGATGAACTATATGTATCTAAACCATCCCATATTAGAATTTTAAATGCTCAAGTTTGTAAGCAATGAAAGCGAGAAACACGTTAAGGGAAAAAATCTTAATAGAATGAACAAAAAGTTAGAGACGCATGTTTGATGACCACAATGCATTGAAAACGCAGTTGTTGTTCTTCTTACTACTGCTTTTTAAGAGGATTGAGCGACTTAATCATGAATGAGTCACACAAGTCTAAGTACTCTATTCATCCAGGATCCGATAAAATATACCACGACCTCAAGAAGTTATATTTGTGGCCTAATATAAAAGCTGATATTGCAACCTACGTCAGTAAGTGTCTGACATGTGTCAAGGTCAAGGCAGAATAACCCAAAACACCTGGTTTTTGTTCAACCGATATCCCAAGGCATGGAATTTGGGAAAACATATCTACAATGGATTTCATTACTAAGGCGCCAAAACACGTCGACCCTGGTTTAGATAATACAAGACACAATTTGGGTAATCGTTGCGAGACGCCTTATAGTTAATACAAACTCTGCTCCATTTATTCAGCGATGAAGGAAACTGAACTCAATGGAGAAGTTAACGAGACTAATACTTGAAGGAATATACTCGATGGCATGGATGCAGTAATCATCATCTTCGATAAAGACAAGCCAGATATTTCACTTCTTACTTTGACAGTCAGCTTCAGAAGCTTAGGGTACTGCACTAGACATAACATACTATATCATCCACAACTAATGTCAAACCGAAAGGACTATCAAAACACTAGAGATATTGCTTACGGTACCTGTGTGATATAGATTTCAGAAGGGTCTGGAATAGACATCAAACCCCTTTTTTAGATATTTCGTACAACAACAGTTATACACATAAGCATTGAAGGCCAGGCATCCTTTGAGGCTTTATTATAGTCGTTAAAGTACCGAGCACTAACTATCTGATGGTATGAGTTGGGGATTAGCCAGCTTATACTACCTAGGATTGTTTCAATAGAAACAACTCGAGAAGAATCCATCAATCAAAAGCCTAATTCAAGTTGCTAGTGATCGATAGAAGAGCTACGCTGACGTGAGGCGTAAACCTCTTGAGTTTCAAGTTGGAGATATGGTTATGCTCAAAGTGTCCCCCATGAAAAGGGTGATACCCATTCGGCAAATGGGGAAAGCTGAACCCTCGATACATTGGACCTTTCAAAATTCTTACCAAGGTTGGAACCGTTGCTTATCGACTTGAACTCCCAGAACAACTAAGCCGAATGCATAGCACTTTTCATGTCTCAAATCTGAAAAAGTCTTTATCTGACGAAACACTTCCTATTTCGTTAGACGATATTCAAATCGACGACAAGCTGCACTTCATTGAAGAACCAAGTCACGATAATGGAACCGTGAGGTCAATCGGCTGAGGACGTATTCCCTGTCGTTAATGTCTGATGTAAATTAATTGATAGGACTGAGTAATTTTACTTTAGTAACGTGAAGACCTTTCAGAAAAGTACCGACGTCAATATCGTTCTCAAAACACCTAACTTGCACCCGAACCGACACAACTTAAAGCTTTGCGGACAAATCTCTTTCAACGGGGAAAGGATGTGACACCCCGTAAATTCCCAGGTCAACATCTTTGACTTTTCATGCATAAATTTGACTTATATAAGTTACGTGTTAACTTGACAAAAAACCAGAAAGTTATCTCGCGTGTGACTGAGAAGTGTTATCGAATGCGTTCTGACTCTCAAAATAACGCAGTCTTTGGAAGACTAATGTGTTTCTATATATCGTGAATATATTTAGATTTTTTTTGCATTTATTATGAAATGCGCTAGTATTTTTGACTTTTACGAGAAATTGCCGTACTATTACTGAAAAATACACTTCATAAGCAAGTTTAAAATATCCTAGAAAAATCTATGGAAAATATTCTACTGAAAAGGAATAATGTTGTGCAAAAATGACCCCCTTGTTTCTCCCTGATATGCGTCTCCGACCCCAAATCCAACACAGACCCATCCTCTAAAATTTAGCTTTTGTTGTTCCCTGGTACAACATTTTGAGTCCTAGATTCCTTTAGATGGATCTAGGTTCAATTCATAGCAATGGTATCCACTCATATTTATTCTTCCTATCATATTCATTCTCATCATTTATTGCTATGAAATAAAAACAACGACAAAGCAAAATCTCTTCCCTCCCCTCTCTTTCTTGCGTCGTCTGAACACTCAACACACCACTTTGTGTTTTTGGCTCATTTTATTCAAGATTTGAAGATGGTTGTGATCGTGGGTTATTTCAAGTAATCTTCGGGTTTCATTCTTTGGTGATTTTGGTTATTATTTATTGATTTTGGGTTAAAGGTCAGACTTTCTTTACCATTCACTTCTCTAAACAGTAAAGTAATTATTTCTATTCGTTTGAGTGGAACTTTTCATCTACTCATTCACTCACGCCATCATCATCTCTTTCCTTAAAATATATCATGTACCACTTTGATGTTAACTTTTATAACAAAACACTAATAAGAATCAAGGTTACAACTCGTTATTTTAAAGTTCGAACTTTATAATAAACTTGCATTTTTATTGATACTTTTGAGGTTGTAGCAAAGTGTAGAGCGATAAAAGTGGCCGTTTGGTTAAATGATGAACGATGGATTTGTGGTTATCGTTGAATGGTTTTGTTGTGGATTTAGTCTGAATGAAAGATGAGTATAGTTAGGAAGGCCCGTTGAAAAAGATATACAGTGTTTTTAGCTAAGTTTTAGATATAACTGATGCTTGTCTGAAAGTATATTGTCAGGTTTTTGAATTGTCGTAAAAATGTTTTACATAGATAAAGCTTCAAGATTTATAATAGTATAAGTTTAATACAAAAACTATTTTTTATACAGAACACTAAAATCGGTACCGTAAAAAAACGATCAAGTTATGTCAAATGAAGATTTAAACACTTATTTCGACAAAACTGTTTTTGTACTATCTGAGCAGAATCTAAAATCAAGCTAATTTTGACCCCTTATGGTCCGAACCGTCAAAAACTTATAATATGGAAACTTGTTCGGAATTACTTTTTTGGTAAATAGATGTAAAAATTGGGCGTTTTCGTTAAGCTTGAAAGTCAAAGACGAGAGAGTTAGACCACCATGAAGTTGAGTTGTTTTCAAAAAAAAATGTGAACTGATTGAAATATTAAAAAGGGTTTTTTAGCGGTTTCGAGTCCATTTGAGCTTTGAAAACTTTAGTGAAAGTTATTGTATCATTTGTACTATATTAGGGCGTGTTAGAAACACTCTAAAAGCAATATTTTGAAAACATTAGACATCACCAAATATAGTAAGTTTTATTTACGGAATATAAACTATCGAGATGAAAGTAGAAGTAGACATTTAAGTTTCCCTTAGTGTGTTTAGGGTTAATGGACTTAACAAATCAGGGACGGTATTAACGTCCCAGATTTCTAAACTTTCCAAAAGTGGTAAGTTTCGTCTAAGTGTCATAAATTTAACAAAAGACCTTTTAACTTTGAAAAGTCACATTTTTAATAATTTAACAAAGACACAAACGTATGTGTTTGATATTGTCTTTCATAAATATTTCATACAGCTATTCATATTTCCTACCCCTAAAGCGCGTCTCTCAAAATTAGGTCGCGGTTAGGAACGTTTACTTGCATTCTTGGTTCGTTGACTGTTTATGCTCACTACTTGCTAAAGGTGAGTCTGTAGCCCCACGTTTTTACTATTTTACAATCACTTTACAACTTTTGGGGTGAGAACATTGCTTATTTTTAAACTTTGGACACAAGTGTTTTACTTTACTCTTACATGTTTACGTGTTGCCTAAGTTACCGCTAAACCACTATTGCCCTATTCATGAACTATTAATTATTGAATGTAAGCGCGAGTGATATAAATAGATCTATTGGGACTGATAGCCCCCGTCCGGGTTTGGTAATTCTTACTTGACCGACGGATTAGTCAAACGGACGTATACCATGTCGAACTGTAGGTGGTCTTTGGTTGGACACCTAAAGGGCAAGCTTTTACTTAGCACCAAGTGTGCTACATACTATGTCTAGCTTCGGTGTCACGAGCTTAGTGCAACGTAAATACCTTTTGTGATATTGTATATATTACAATAGTCGCACGTTATAAATCTTATGGTCCATACTTACTTATACTTAAACCTACGAATTCACCAACTTTATGTTGACGTTTTAAGCATGTTTTCTCAGGTGCTTAACTAGATATCTCTTGATGTGCTTCATGGAGTCTACATGCATTAGGACTTCACTTTTAAAGAACTATTATTTATCATATGAATACCGTTGTTATTTGAAACTTCTTTAAAAGCTTCCGCATTGTCTATTATTTTATTAAAGTATTGTAAGACTTAAATCATTTTGAACTTATACAACGGTGTTTACTTTTTAAAACGTCCCTTAGTGGTCGTTCTTTGTACTTGTGTTTGGGATATTCATGTCCGTCACGCCCTCAGTTACCTATTTCGACGGGACCCGGTTTGAGGTGTGACAATTATGTAGTATTAACGATTAAAAAAATGGTACTATACATAGTTATACTTGATGAGTTAAAAATAAGAATTAGGTGTATATGTTTTTTTTTTACTGTTTTTAGATAATGATACTTTGCTTCGATGTAGGTACCTTTTGGGTTCAAAACAATGATATCTTTACTGTAAATAATTTGTACATGATATGAATTGTTAATAAAACTACTTACCAAACAAAAACTTTGATTAATAGTTGAATCCAAAACCGAATTTGTATGCCAGAAATGTCAATCCATCTTGGGATTTTAACATAAGTCAATTAGTGTATATTCGGTTTTACCAGGCTACACTTTCTTTGTACATGTGATTTGATAATTAGTTAATATTATGTATATGCTGATACCTTTTGAATTTGCTTGACCCATCGTCAATATAATATAACACATCTTGACCTGTTTTCGCCAAAATGACTTAAAATTGCTCTCCTATAGCAATCTAATTTTTATATGAGTTTGGTGTTTTGAAAAGTTATGTGTATAGAATTTTCAAATTATAATCATGCCAAATGAATAAATCCAATTGGCGTCTGCAGGTTCAATTACTATAGAATTTCCACAGACTACAGCAAAAACCTTTTCCGCTTGGACTACAGTCCTTATAATCGTTACTTATAAGCACAACTAAGTATATTAAAAAGCAGTCCTTGTATGTTCTGATTTGTCTTTGAATTCTTCTTCTTGTTGTCGGAACTTCAACTCTCCCTACATCTAATTCAACCATATGTACAACCCTAAGAAAAATCTTGGTTTTCTCTATCTGAAATATACATAAATTAGCTCGAATGCTAAAATTCGTGTTACATTCATATTGAATGATAGTATTTAGAATTAATAGATAAATTTATATCTAGTACCTGACTACCTGATAAGCTTTTATCCAAATCTTTCACAAATTGTTGCTTCTGACCAGACGTGCATATTAATTGTTATTAAACTTCTATTTCAAGGTCAAGCATTATGTGAAGTGTGTTAATTTAAATGTATTGCATAATAGAATATTTGACTAAAAGCATATATACCCATTTAGAACATCTTGGAGATAATATTCCAAATTGCTCCAAGAAGTCATCAAAAGATTTTTTTGTTAGATAGCCAGCATAGCTAATTTGAATTGCCTCTAGCACACCCCATCACAATAACAAGAAAAAATTTATTATAAATTTCATATGTATCATTATATCAGTTTCCTAATTCAGATTAAAGAACGGTAACTTACTCAATATCTTAATTGGCTCAAAACGTTGTCATTTCAAATATTCACGGGTTCAAAAGTGTATTAGGCTTTACACATATGATGTAATGTGGCTCCCTTATGCTTAGGGTTTCCACTAAAGATTGTAGTTGTTGTTGCATTTTTTAGCCCAACAAAATGATGAAAGTTAAGAATCTTAGCAATCCAATAACTAACTGGCATTGATCTTCATTTCGTTATTTTCGTTATGAGATGGTCTTGATTGACTTGCCTATTGGTATACTTAGCAAGAGAAACCTTCGAATGATCCTATAATTCACACTATCATAACCTAGATGTTAAAGTTCATGCATCTAAGGATAGAAAAGCGAGTGCAAGGATGGAAAAAAGGCAATAACATAATTAATGTAAATAAAAAGTATGAAATCTCAATATTATTCACTCTAACTATAAATAAGCAACTAAGCAAGCACGTGGCAGAAATTATAAACCACATAATTTTTTTGTATGCAAGGATACTAAGATTATTTGCCATCCAACAAAACAAAGAATCTCTTAAATGACATAAGGTGGTAATATTTAAATGGTTTTAGCTAAATAATGACAAAATTATGAACACTATAGAGTATTAAATGTAATATATTGAAAGAAGGAAGGCCAATTTACAGTTATACACGCAAGCATGTGGTCAATATAATAGAAGGCATAACTAAGTTTAGCTAATAAAATTGGTGATTTTGACTCTTATACATGACAATGTGTTTATTTAGGTTGTATATAATATGGTTTAACATATAAAACTTAAAACATTGTCAGTGAATGAAGCGCGACGAATAGGTCAGCCAAACCTGGCTTTTTTGACCCATATTAGTTTAGTTTATCTAGTTTAGAGGACATACAATATATGTGTTCTTGCTTATATCAAAAGTTAAGTCAATATAAAAGATTCAAGTTACCTCATATGTCAGAAGTAGTGATCTATCTAAGCCTGACCCAAGCTTGTGACACTCAACATTTGCCTCATAAAGAGATAAGTAGGCTTTGACTCCAGCCATGACTTGCGAGAGGCAACCTATCGTCATTGGTCTCACCATTACGGTTTATAAGGTCACGATTTAAACAATTTATATAGTTTTAAGACTTGCACATCGTATAATTTAGAATGATCCAACTTCTGATTATTATAGCTGTTTTTGAATACTTTTGTTGAATCAAGCCTAAAAACTTTCATCGTTATCAACAAACCTCATGCAACATTATACAAGTTTTTTTCTTCTCAATCAATCTGTAGTTCAATTTGATGTGTTAAATAATTGAATACCAAATGGGCTTACCTGCAGTCACACACAGTCTGTAAATGCAACATCATCCTTAGTGAAACCAAGGATTCCTTTTATGCTTCCCTTTGTCTCAGCCTTAAACAGAACAACACATCCTAAGAATACATCAAGTGCATTAAAAGCATGAAAATTAATATCATTCACGTAATAACAAATTGGGTTAAAGAGAGATATTGCTTGTCTTTGCTTGATAATGTATTTATATTTATTAAAAAACAAATAGATTATTTTTGTTTTTTTAATTATTATTCTTAACAAAGAATAGCTTTTTTATTCTTTACCAAGTTACCAATGGATCTTATATCCATCGCTAAATTTGGTTACAAATGTTTGTTAAATGTAACCTGGATATCATCCATTGAGACTGAAGTTTGGCTACACTCCTTGACTTCGACTACGAAGTCATCTCTTTCCTAACTAAGTGCATCTAAATCCATCCGAAGTTTATCAACTTCTTCACATGCATTACTTACTCTTTGTACGACGAAGGGTTGCAGTAGTGACTGTTGTGAAACATGGGATTTCTCGTTCTGGATGCTAAGATGATGACATTTCCTTTTTTCTAAATGCTTAACAATTCTTCCACGTATATATGGTTCAACAACTTCAGTATATTCACGCTCATTCTATGTGAGATCATTAACTAATTGTAAATATAAAAATGTTCTTCCATTTGAAAAACTCGGTTGATACCAATATGTAATAACTTTTTAAATGCTTTTAGGCTTTGGCAAATGCATGTATGCTCAACATGCAGTTAAGTTCTTCAATCATGATTTACAGATAAAACACATGTCACATTCTAATTTTCAAATTTATAGGCCCGATTCTCACTTGTCCAAGCATTAATTATGGTGTCGATCATATGCTTTTTCAACTCTATTCATCTGGCTTTTTGGCTATGTAAAGTAGCATGAAAGGGGAAAAATCGTGTTCGCATTACTTGGATTCAAATGTGAGTATGATCTTGGATATTAACAACTTGAAAAGTTTATATTTTGATATATAGCAAAATTTCTATATCGTTAATTTCCCTTACTAATTGTTTGTAAATTTTGTGGTACAGGTTGGTGTCTATTGGTTCACTTACTATACCTTAGCTTCCTTTGAGAGGCTCAATGTGTATGACAACGCATCATTAAGCAGGTTGAAAAAAATCTACATTATGGAAGTTCTATACGCTTCTCCAGCCTATACTTGTATCTCTTTTTATGTTGTTTTTGCAGTTTGTTCAGCACATGTAATCCAAGTTTGTTTGTGTCGACTGCATATTATCAAACATATATGTACCAAGAGCAAGTGGATAATGTATGTCACTTGTAAATATTTCATTTTTTCTTTGTGCAGTTTGTTTGTGAAAAGAGGATTCCTATTTGACAGTCGGTACAGTAGTATCATATTACTAATAGTAAAGATGGCAATTTGGGTAGGCTGGGTAATGGGCCAAAACATAAAACTTCTTGATGCTTGATTGCTTGACCACAACCACATTTTGTTAAAAAATTCGTATAATTTTTAAAATCAATTAATGTGAAATGTTATTACAAAAACACACTTTGGATGAATTAGACCTAACACGTTACAGATAAAACGTAGTTCGAATTAAACTATTCATAGAGTAAATGAATTGCAATTTGGCACGTATAATAGAAATCTTATTCCTCCTCGATCTTAGCTTTGTTATTATATATTATCAGTCACGATTTTGGAATTTTTAAGTTTGCCAACTTGCAATGTTTTAAAACCCTAATTCTTCCGAGTACATGCAATCAAAATTTCCAACAAAAAATGCAAACTATTTTACTAATCCATGTAGAAACGTGCAAAACAGTGATTAATTGCAAACTATGGAATCAGGTTTAAATGATTGACTTTGATGAATTTGCTCATCAGATACCAATGACAATTTTCTTTGGTTTAGTCATGAAAAAAAACA
>BQNB010061979.1:4349-36259 GCA_026074375.1 Tanacetum coccineum
CAGCTTAATTTCATAATTTTTAGGTTTTTCTTAATCGTTTTTATTTGTTATTGTTTAACTTAGCTTTCCACACTCTCAAAGCATTTCTCTCATTCAAACTCCAATCTTTCGACTGTACCGATTCTCCTGTCCAGCCTCGTTGGGGATAAACGACCCGGGAACATTCTATACTACTTCTCGGTTTTATTGATTTTGTTTCTAGACTATTCTTACTATATATATTTTATATTTTATTATATATTATATATATTTTAAGGTGTAGTTTAGGATGCAACCAATTTTTGGCGCCGTTGCCGGGGAAGCTGTGAAAACGATTATCGTTACGTCAATCAATTTGTGTTTAAAGCTGTGAATATTTTTATATATAAAAAAATAAAAAATAAAGTACAAAAATATTTTTCATTTTCTTTTATTTAGTATAATTATCATTAAAAAAACAAAAGAAAAGCCAAAAATATAAAAACATTGTCCATAAAAAAAGAAATAAAATTCACAAATTAGTAAAATACCAAAATATAATATTCTCAACTGAGGTATTATCATAATAACTTCCGGTGAACTTGTTGGTTCCCAACTCGAACAAAAGATTTAAAAACTTGCCATTTGTGTCTCTTACGACATACGGCTCACCTTGAAAAGTTAAACAAACTAAAAAGTGGGTATAAGGAGGGTTGTTCCGAGGAACTCGTCTCGAAAGGTGAAAATAAGCTTCGCGCTATTCTACTCCTCGCGCACCTCCCCGTGAGTTTTGCTTTTTAAGAGCTACGTGAAGTAAGTAGATTATTTGGTTGAAGTTGTCTTTATTCATTGTCCGGTAAAATACATTGTGAATAAATCATTGAAAAACCAAAAAATTAGTGTAAATTTTCTTTTTATATTTCTATTTTGTGCATGCGCACTCGTTCTCAAGCACGTAGACGTCGACAACCACAAGTCCGACAAACTTCTGTTGAATCACCAAATCTTGAGAAACCAAATAACAATCCTCCCATAGTTACGATGGACGATAATCGAACTATGGCGCAATTGCTCGAAGCACCCACCGAGGGTTACGAGGATGCGATCGTTGTTCCCGAAATTACCGCGAACAACTTTGAGATCAAGCATGGTCTACTTAATCTTGTTCAAAACAAGCAATTTTTTGGACTCGTTTAAGTTAGACCCAACTTGACACATCGTTATTTCTAACGAGAGTCTCTTCTACGTTGATGTTCCAGAAAGTTACGAGTAGTCGGTTAAGCTTATGCTTTTCCCATTTTCCCTCGAGGGAGCAGCCCGGATTTGGCTTGAAAAAGAGCCCCCTCGGATCAATTCTTACATGGATGTTCTTTGTTCGGAAATTCATTAACAAATTCTTCCCTCCCTCTAAAACAACAAATCTTCTAAATGAAATCAGAGATTTTAACAAAAATTTGATGAAACAGTTTTATGAGGCATGGGACCGGATTCATTGATTTCTAAGGGGTTGCCAGCATATGGGTTTTCAGAATTGCATCAACTCGATACATTCTATAATGCCCTAAATTCCAATGATCAAGATTCATTGAACTCCGCTGCGGGTGGTAACTTTTTGGATAAAATGCCTCGAGAATGCCTAAAAATCATCGAGAGCAAATCCAAAGTTCGTCAATCACGAAGCAAGGCCATTGTTTCCAAAGTGAGTACGAGCTCTTCTACCCCAGCAGTTTCATCCGATGTTGCTGAGCTAAAAGATATGGTTAGAGAATTGATTCTCGATAAGAAAAAACCAAAACTCCAGCTCCCGCTCCTGTTAAGGCGATACGAGCAAAAGGTTTGTGTAACTTGCGGGGGGTGGTCATTCTTACCAAAATTGTCCAGCCACAATGGACTATCGTGACAATATCCAAGAAATACGTGTCACAAGCAGCCGCAGTTTAACTACATCCAAGGGGAATGCCAGTTTCGACCTAGATGGTTGATAACCAATTCGACCTCCTGGTTTTCCTCATATGCAAAAACCATTTAAACAACCCAAAATCGGGGGGAATCAATTTCAACAAAAATCGGGGAATCAATTTGAACAAAAATAGAGGTAATTATTTCAATCAAGGACAGTTTACCACCCCACACCCCCCCCCTAACCTCAGATTAATCTACACCGACTTTTCAAGCTCCACCATTACAAGATCCGCTCCAGATCATTCCAACACCAGGTGTGTCTAAGTCCGAATTTTGATCACTACGTCAATGCTAATGACGCGGTTATGATGCAAAATTATGCCAATCAAATGGCAAATATAACGGACCTGTAACTCAAATTAGTGTATAAGTAAATACATGGCTTTCTACTTCGGGCTAAGGTTCTTTTTTACCAAGCAACACTTTTTGACTAACACGAAAGGTGATGTAAAAGCAATCACTACCCCCCTGAAGCGGTGTTTCCTTATAAAGTGGACCGCAAACTTATTCTCCTCCTAAAGAGACGGAAAAATGAACCGTAGGTGACAAAAGGTTACGGTGCAAACCAAGAACCGAAAAAGAATACAACCTCCGGTGCCAATCTAATGACAATTTGGTGAGCCCGTTGTTGTTCCAAAGATATAAACCAAAACTTACCTTATCCTGCAAGGGCCACAAGAAAAGTTCAGTGAAAAATGACGATCTTCTAGCTTCAAAAATTTATAGATATTTTTCGGATTCTCCATTTCGAGCTAAGTTTCGCAGACGCTTCCTACACATGCCCAAATTTGCACCTATGTTTAGAAAGCTCCTCAATGACAAGGATATAGATGGATTGAGATTGACAAGACACCGGTAAACGAGAATTGCTCGGGGTTATCTAATAAGGTTGCCCGAGAAACTGGAGACCCCGGTAGACTTTTTATACCGTGTGATTTTCCGGAGATGAATGAATGCTTTGCCTAGAGATCTTGGCTGCAAGCATCAACATAATGCCTCTCTCCTTTGGAAGAAGAATCTAAGTCTCCCAGCTCTTGACCAAAAACCCGAAATCGATACTTGAACTTGCGACCGAACGATTTCTACTCCAACTGGCATCGTCGAGGATGTTTTCGTGAAAGTTGGAACGTTCTTCTTTCCTGCCGATTTTGTGGTCATTGATTACGTTGCTGCATCCTCAGGGTCCTTAATCTTGGGAAGACCTTTCTTAAGGACGTCACGTGCCTTAATGATGTTTCACGTGGGATGGAACACAATGACCCCTTAGACAATGATGACAATCCGGTAACTTCAAAGGGTTGTGATACTAAAACTCTCTCTACAATAATCATTGAATAAGTTAACCGAGTCGATGTTATTGAACCATTTATTGTGATGAATTTTGTTCAAGAAGTACCTTGAAGTTTTGAAAGTGGCAATCCCATTCTACTTCGGATCTTACGATCGATTCTCGCTCTACATCTTTTCACTCCCTTCGGAGGAAGTGGATAGTTTCTATATGGAGGGATCGATGCATTTCTTGAACACGATGATTCAATACCAACGGGGTGTTGTTGGCTTCTATGATTTGAGGGAAGTACTGTTTTTCCTTGAGGAGTGTTATAGTGTAATCAAATAGTGACACCACTTATTCTCCTCCGTCACCTGTTTGTGAATTAATGTGATGAAAAGGTTAAATCTTCATGTGAAGATACCTTCCAGTCCTTGTACTCAAAGACTTACCATCCCTCTTGTGTATGTGTTTTTGGAGGGTGAGACTAATTACCCGTCTTAATCGCTAAAAACTTGAATGATGAGGATAAAACCGACCTGTTCTAGCGTTATCAAGTCACAAAAACGTGTCATAGCGTGGATGATTTTGATATTAAAGGATAGATCCACAGTTTTGGCACCCATAAGATTTTAATGGAGGTAATATGCCAAACCCATAGTTCATCTTCAGTGATAGGGTTAAACCCCATAATCCTTGAGGTTATTAAGCATGAAGTTTAATCAACTTCTGATGCAGGTTAATTTACCCTATCTATGACAGCCTCTGAGTAAGCCCGGTTATTGTGTTCCTAAGAAGGGAGCGCATAACCATTGTGAAAAATAATGAAAAGGTGATAATACCCATAGGTTGGTTACGGGATGGCGAGTTTGCATCGATTACCGAAAACTCAATGATGCAACTCGTAAAGACCATTTCCCTTTACCATTCATGGATCAGATGCTTGAAAGATTAGCCGGAAATGAGTACTATTACTTTTTGGACGGATTCTCCGGCTACTTTAGAATCCGGATTGACCCACTTTGATCATGAGAAGAATACCTTCACTGCCTTACGGGACATTTGCCTATCGTCGCATGCCTTTTGGGTTATGCAATGCACCGGGCACGTTCCAAAGGTGTATGGTTGCAATCTTTCACGATATGATTGAGAAAACCATGGAAGTCTTCATGGATGATTTCTCGGTTTTCGGTGATTCTTTCTCCTCTTGCCTTTCCCATTTAGACAAAATGCTCCAAAGGTGTGAAGACACCAATCTTGTGCTAAATTGGGAAAAGTGCCACTTTATGGTCAAGGAAGGCATAGTCCTTGGCCATAAGATTTCTAAATCCGGGATTGAGGTTGATAAGGCAAAAGTTGATGTCATTGCAAAATTGCCTCATCCCACTACCGTGAAGGGTATTCGCAGTTTTCTCGGTCACGCCGGATTCTACCGACAATTTATTCAGGATTTTTCCAAAATCGCCCGGCCTATGACCCACCTCCTTGAAAAAGAAACTCCGTTTATCTTCTCGAAGGAGTGCATTGAAGCATTTGAAACCCTTAAGATGAAGTTAACCCAGGCCCCAATTCTAGTTGCTCCCGATTGGGACTTGCCCTTTGAAATCATGTGTGATGCAAGTGATTTTGCTGTTGGGGCAGTCCTAGGGCAACGTAAGACCAAGCACTTCCAGCCGATACACTATGCAAGCAAAACTATGAGACCGAGGCTTAAGACATTACACTACAACGGGATAAAAGATTTACTTGCCGTAGTGTATGCTTTCGAGATATTTCCGGCCATATTTGTCTTGTCCATAAAGCATAGTGTATAATGACCACTCGCTTCAAAGTTCTTCTTGCTAGCAGGATGCCAAGCAGATTGCTCGTGGATTTTGCTGCTCCAAGAATTTGATGTCGTTATCCGTGATAAAAAAGGAGCAGAAAATCTCGCCGCAGACCACCTTTCTAGACTTGAAAATCCCCATCAAAGTGAGCTCGAGAAAAAGGAAATTTCGGAAACATTTCCTCTCGAGACATTGGGATGGTTACTTTACGTGTGTGATATTGCCCCATGGTTTGCAGTTTTAGAAAACTAACTGCGGGAAATTTTGTCAATTCAAAGGAATGTAGCAAAACAAAAAAGAAAGTTTTTTCAAAGACGTCAAACCTACTTTGGGGACGACCCTTTCTATTTCATGATCTGTGCAGTCCTAAGTAATTAGGCGTTGTGTTTTCGGGTAAAGAAGCTTTTGACATTTTAACCGCTTGCCACAGTGGACCACCGGGGGACTCTACGTGCCAATTACACAGCTAAAAAGATCTTCGATTCAGGATTTTATTGGCCCACGATCTACAAGGATGCCCACGACTTTGTCACCCGATGTGACATTTGTCAACGTCAAGGCAAAATTTCGCAACGTGATGAGATGCCACAGAACTCTATCAAAGGTTTCCGAGTCTTTTGACATTTGGGGAATTGATTGTATGGGGACATTACCGTCTCAAGACGAACAAATATATAAAAAAACCTTCGGGGTTTTTTGCAGTCGTTACTTATCAAAATGGGTTGAAGCGAAAGCGCTCCCCACCAACGATGCCCGAGTCGTTTGTAAATTTCTTAAATCTCTTTCTCCAGATCTTTTGGCACTGCTCCGCGTTGCAAATTAAGTGATCGCTGGAACCCATTTTTGCAATGACCAATTTTCAAAGGTAGTGCTTATATACGGGTGTCACTCATGTCTCTCCCCCCGCGTATCAATCCACAAAACAAGTGGACAAGTTTGTAGGTATTCCAATCGTGGTTTGAAAGGATTCTTGGAAAGGGACTGTGGGCGAAAATCGTGCACTTTGTACCCGTCGGATAAATTAGATGACGCACTTTGGGCTTTCCGCACAGCTTACAAAACACCCATCGGGTGTACTCCATATAAGTTAGTGTACGGGAAGGCATGTCATCTTCCGATCGAGCTCGAGCACAAAGCTTACTGGGCCCTTAAGCATACAAACTTTGATATCAAAAACGCGTGTGATCACAGAAAAGTTCAAACTCAATGAACTTTTTGAACTTCGTGATCATGCACTATGAAAACTTTTGATCTTATAAAGAGAAAACAAAGAGGAATACATGACTCCAAAATCAAAAATCGAGTCTTCAACGGTCGGTGATCGAGTCCTCATCTTTAACTCTAGATTTGTAGGATTTTCTGGCAAGCTTAAGACCCGCTGGTAGTGGACATTTACCTGTAACCCAAGTTTTTCCATTATGGCCGTCGAGTTATCCCAAAACTCCGGGCCAAATTTCAAAGTGAATGGTCATCGTTTGAAACACTACTTTGGAGGGGACATACCAACCGAGGTTGTCCCGGATCTCCAGACGTTCCCCATGGACCAATAAATTCGGGGGACGGGTCAAGCATAGCGACCTTAAACAAGCGCTTCGTGGGAGGCACCCATGTAATCAGCTGTAGTAATAAAAAGTGTTTTGTGTGAGGAGGCTTACATTTTCCATTACCCGTGTTTTGTCCATGTTTTGTGTGCTTTGTGTTGTATGTCCAGGATTTCAGATTGTGAAAGACTCATCGTTGCTCTCAGTATCCCAAGAGTTTTACAATCCTCAGGCTTCATTTGGGATCCAGTATCCAAATCTAATCGACTAACGTTTTATCTTTTGGCACACTTAATAAACGGCCTTAGATTTGCGTAGGAACCCCTTTGAAACATCGAGGACGATGTTTAGTTCTAGTATGGGGGGATCTTCGATTTGATTTTTGCCTGCAGTCGTTGTTATCACGCAATCCCGTTTTTACCACCAAATTTTTAAAAATACCAAAAAAAATGAAATTTTTTAAAATTTTCAAAAATAAAATAAGTGTTTTGTCACAGTTTTGACTTTCCTAATGGGTAGAATGAGAATAATTTTTGACTCGATCGGGCGTGTTGAGCCCTAGCTAGGTCCTCAACTTACCCTTGTGGCTAAGCTTTCACGAATTCTAATTGCTTCTGAATTTTAATAAGGTGAAGAACAAGAAGTGATAGAGTTAAATATAAGTTTATGTGCTGAGCAAGATTCTTCTAAAAACTTATATGAGTGACTTGTGGCTTTTTCTCCCATTAGCTTCTAATCCACCTAATCATATGTTGCTCATGTCAATATCAAACTAAGTCATTATGTTTTTAGAAAAAAGCTTCAAATTTGTAACTTGATTCTTTTTAAAGCGAGATTTTTCTGTTACTTAGTAATTCATAAGTTTAAAAATGCCAAAGAAGATAAAATGAATATGAATGCAAAAATGCATGATTATGGAAATTATGCCAATGAAGCATACATTTGATTATTTATCGAACAAGTAAAAGATGTGTCGTTGATATCTCACTCCGCCACCACAAAGTAGGGGGTTAAATAAGGACATATTTACTTCTAGGGATTTGGTGTGTTGTGATATCTCACCAGGAAGCGAGGTCTAGGTGAGGGTTCAAAAACTAAGACACCTATCCTTAGCCATAATAGGAAGAAGGTGTTGATGTGATTTCTCACTACGCTAGCAACGGGGTGGGTTTTCAAACTAAGAACACCGGTCGTTGGTTGTGATATCCTACTAGGGAGCGAGGCCTAGGTAGGTGTTCAAACTAAGCAACGCATTCCTAGCTTTAAGAACTTATGATTATAATGATGAAGATGTTGCAAAAAAGTTCTACATTTAAAATTTCGTTCTTTAAAATCAAGTTTACAAGACCTAATAAGTTGTTGCTTTGAGTCATGATTCATCTTGAATCACGACTATGGAAATAAGTTGATCTATGGTTGAGTTGAAATGAGTACACACATTTAAATCATATATTCATGTTGGGAGTTAAAAGTTCACAAGTCATAAGTATGAGTGCTTAGCATTTAGACTTATATTGACAAATGATCTTGTTTAATTGCTTGGTTTGGAACTAGTGAAAAATCGGGGACGATGAATTTATCCGTCAGGTCTCCGTTGATTTATTCTATGGGCGGTTTCTATTCTATGATCCCATTGTTGATATAATAAAGGAAGTCAAACAGGAAGTCGAGAAAAAGAAAAAGGAAAATCCAAAAATATTAGGGATAGTTATTGTATAGTAAAAAATTGGTGAAAACGGAACTTGTCGAAGCTTTTGATTCTTTAGTTCCCCTTGACGAACACTTAGCTACTTTTCGAGGTTATTAGTCGAGGGGGATTGAGATTCTTAGTTTTCGTAAATGTTTACTTCATAACATTGCGTGAGGACACGGCAATACCTTAGTATGGGGGAATTTTGGTATGTGTTTAATGCACATACTTTTACCCTTTAAAAACAAGTTAAATCATCCAAAAACGGACTTAAAATGCCAAAAATATGTTGTTTCGCTATTTGTGTTGTGCAGGGAACAGATATCTAGAAAATAATTGTTAATCGAAGCCAAAACGACAAAACGGACACGGAATGGAAAAGAGTGAAACAAGACACAGCAAGTCAAAGCCCAAGTGTAAAAAAAAGTCAAACCAAGTCAACACGATAATACCCGAAGCCAAAAAGTCAAGAAAAACAAGTTTAGGGACTAAACTTGTTAAATCCCTAAACTTGTCTTAAAAGAAGAAAAGAAGAAAATAAAGAGAAGGGTTAATCCTGCCAAATTGGAAAAGTTAAACTACAAGGGGCAAAACTGCCAATGGCAAGAACTTATACACCACAGGTCGTTTGGGTGCAAAGCACATATAAATTTCTTGGACTGAAACTGCCAATGTCCCCAAATCTCATTAACCAAGGCGAAAAATTGCAACATCACTTTTATCTTGGAGGACCAAATTTTGCCATTACCCAAACCTTTTCATGTTAAACCCAAAACAAATTTTCCGCCTTTTTAAACCCCCAACACAACTCACGGGTTAGCCTCCCCCTCTTTTACCCTGCAACCTTTCAACACCATGGATAAACCTTTCCCCCTCCTCCACTATCTTTCCCACCAAAAAAGGGGCCTTGCCATGTTGGCAATCTCACTTTTCTCCATAACTTTTTGCGAATCAATGGTTAGGATGGATTTAAAAGAAGCACAAGGACCATGGATGGCTGGGATTAGCTTTTGATGATCTCACAAAACTATAAAACCAGGCTGCATACTCTATCAGAAAAAGAAGCACACAAAGAGACCCAAGACCTAGTTTTTTAGTGATAAATAGATCCATGATAAGCTTAAGGGATACATCTAATATTATGTTTTTTTATTGATTTTACTTAATTTGAATGCAACTTTAAGTTTATTAATTGTCTTTTAATTTTCAGCAAGTGTATTTCAATTTTGAGTTTTAATGAAAAGTTGTTTTAAGCTCTAATACTCTCAATAAGCTCTTATTCAGTTAAAATAAGCTTCTATAAGCTCTTATAGAAGTTTGATTAAGCTTATAGAACTTAAACTCTTCATTCGTTTATAGTTTTATAAGTTTTTGTTTAAAAATCTAGAATAAGCCTTCTGAAGATAAGCTAAAAGTGGAGAGCTTATATTGGTTAATTCTACTGCTTATTTTTATTGCCCGCATGAACGCTTTATAGGTGGAAAGGCCCATTGATGGGGCTCAAAAAAGTCCTTGTAAAAGATTGGACAAAGGTCAATTACAATTTTCCCTTCAAAGACTTTTTTTTAATTTTAGATTTTTATAGCGGTTATTTCTGTTTTTAGTGATTAGAGTGCTTATTTCTTGCTTATTATTGTTCATTTATGTTGTTTAGTGCTTATTTGTCAATTCCCTTTAAGAATTGTGAGTTAAAACAGCCTTTTAAAGTGTAAAAATCCGTTTTAAGAAATATAAAGGGGTGTTTGGGTTAAGTGTAGAAACGGGTCAAAACAGCAAGGTATGGATTGGGGTCATAGATTTAACTTTAGCTTGAGTTTTTGAGCTCATTTAGGTCTATTTTTCGAAAGTATTTTAGGCAAAACTTGGTTTTCAAGTTTTTACAAGTGTTCCTTGAAAGATGGTGTGTTTTTTTTAACAAGGATACAATGGCATATTTGGATTAAGCCTATTGTATTTTGAGTTGTGGTTGTAAAAAAAGGGTGTGTCAATGTGCGTCTTATGCAAGTTTTTAAAGTAACGTCTAAGTCATTTGGTACTTTTGTGAGTCAAAACTGCCAAAGATTTACTTGTCATTTCTCAAAGGAAAAAGCCCTTTTTCAAGAGCTAAAATCAGCAACTTTAAATGGTTTTTGGAAGCTTAAAATTTGCGCACAAGTTCAATTCTTAGTGTTCTTTATCTGTTTTACCTTAGTTTTTAATTTTGAGCTTATTTGACAGCTTATTGAAAGCTGTCAATATAAGCCCTTGTTTTAGCTTAGTCTTCCCCTGGTGCTAGGGGCTCATTTTTTTAGTCTTCTTTTCTAGCCTTTTAGTGAACTTAAGCCCAAGCTTGTGGCTTTTCTTAAGAGCCAATTAGCTCTTATAAACCTCTTTGTTTGGCCTTAAAAAAGCCTTCTTGTTTGCTTATTTTAAAGCCAAGATGAGGACCTAAGTTTAAATTCACACCAACAGTACTACTTTAAGTTAGTACTGTTGTGGGTATAAGCCCACTTCTTGGCTTATTGAGCTTATCCACGTGCTTATGTATATCTCCCTTGGTAGCTCTTTTGATAGTTTGTTAATTTGTGTAAGCTTATTTGCCTTTTTCTCGCTTATAGATTATGAGTCAACAGTTAGTAAGTTGTTGCTTTCTAAGTGTTTATTTTATTTTCAATCATACTCCCCCTATGCTAATGCTTAATCTAACTTCTGCTAAACGACTTCCTAAAAGAGTCTATCAAATTCTTCATCACCCTGTATGTGTTGTAAGTATTCTACGCCCCACATACATAACATCTATGCACAAAACAAACAAGCACATTCTATCTAGCTCTCTCGTCACGCTCTCTCTCAGACACGCCGACCTGCACCGTCCTCCATATAGACACCAACCTCTCACCTCCCATACTCTTAGATACTCGTGATACTCATGTCGTCTCACTACGAATAGATCGGCTCACCAAGCCATTGTTGTATCCTGCGCAATTCCTCACTTTACCTAAATTTATCTGCGCCCCTGCATCCGGCATCCTGATACCTGGACTTCGCCGTGATAATATACACCACACCACGTAGCCTGATGCTGTCTATGAGATCTATCAATCTAAGTTAGACGCTATAGAAAGATCTATACTATATCCCTTAGCTCGTGAATAACTATTTGTGCAGTCAGGGATCTCTGTATCAGTTTTCAATACAAGTGAACCTAAGCGCCGTAAAGAGAATTAAAGAGGAAGAGATTTTAGAACAGTAACCGAGAGAAAATGAATCATTTCATTGTGTTGTAGAGTCTTAGATAGCATGATTTTTAATGGAATTTTTACTGAACTTGAAAATCAGCGTTTAAATTTATTAGTATGATTCAGAAATATCATTAACGTGTGCTCGCTTTGTACACCTTCTGTCAATTAGTTATTTTCTCAGCACCATAAGTACCATATAAATGTCTCCTATAAACTTATCACTCGTATAAAACTGCTGAATACCCAACTTGCCTTAAATAATCAATCTGAAACAGAAGACACTCTACACAGCCTCCCTTAGTGGGAGTCTCTTATCGAAATGTCTCCCGCTCGCCACCCACACCCAACATATCAACCACTTTCGCGCCCCCCTAAATCACTCGACATCGATGTACCACTAGGTGTGTCGCATGTGCTAACGGATGTTTTAGAAAGAAGATTTCGGATGTTCAATTTCGCATCGACGAGTAGACGCCGAACGACTTGTGAATTATGTTCATTGTAAATAGTCTCCCAGTACGTGTGATCACTCCTACTGAATTGATCGCCTTTGAATCCCTCCTATATTAATCCCCAAAATGCAACCGCCCTCTCACAAAACCGCCAAGTCAACCATAAAACAGTCCCCTCTCCCCCCCCTCCCCCCTCCCCACCGCTCCCCCTACATCGGGCTCGCTCCCCTCCCCTTCCCTCATTTGTTTCACACCACCAGCCCTACTTCTCTATAACCGCTTATAAGCATGTTATTAATCTACAGCTTAATTTAGTTATTCGGCTTAAGTTTTGAATGCAAAATTTTTGGTTTATCATTTCTTTCGTAATGGTTAGTTTATAGTGTCAATGCTTAACATTTTTAGAAAATTTTTCAGAATTTTGTAAAAAGTAGGTTTAGTATTTGTATTTATTCATTTAATTTATGTTAAAAGAGTTTTAAAATAATTTCATAAAATAAAATATATAATAAAATTATCAAAAAAAAAGTATTTTTCTTTTATAGAAAAATTTTCTTTATAATATAGTTTGTAGGATAAAAATTACTAAAAATTTTCGTAGGGGTTCATTCTGTTGTAACTTTTTTGATTTTCTAAAGAAACGTGGGCTCTGGGTTGCGGTGTTTTGTCTTGACTCGTTTTTGGGTTCAATAACGACGGCCTCCGTTTTCAGTTATGTCTTTTTCCTTTATACGTTATTAGTCCCCTAAAGGTAGTTTAGAAGTAAAGAATTTCTTGTACAGGGTTATTTTTGAAGACTTTTAGGGTTGTGACACCTTTTTGTTTTGTTCGGGATTCTGTCCCTGCGTGTTTTCTAGTTTAATTTCATAATTTTAGGGTTTTTCTTTATTATCGTTTATATTTGTTATTGTTAACTTAGCTTTCCACAACTCTCAAGCATGTCTATCATTTCAAACTCCAATCTTTCGACTGTACGGATTCTCCTGTCCTAGCCTCTGGTGGGGATAAACGACCTGGGAAAATTCTATACTACTTCCGGTTTTATTGATTTGTTTCAGACTATTCTTACTATATTAATTTATAATTTTTATTATATATTATATATATTATAAGGTGTAGTTTAGGAACTCAACCATTAGGTTTGGATAAGTACTACGATCAAACTAGTTAACCGGAGGGATATACCAAGGAATCCATAGTTAGAAATAGCGAGATGTCCTTAGGTATGTATTTTGAGGAAGAATGAAGTAAAAGGGAAAAATGCGATAAGATTGAGCTAACACAGGAATAATCACAACTAGGTGTTAGTAATGACGTCTTGGTAAAAAGATGTAAGGGTGTCAAGATTTAAAAAGGAAAAGGTTTGCGATAAAGGTTGAAATGAGGAGAAGCCACTCCTTACACCTTAGGCAGAAACCGGGTCAATAATTATCTATCAAAATCACACAGTGATTGTTGATATTGTAAGACGACATTATGGACCCAAGTGATGCAATGCATAACCCTTTCGCCAACCATTCGAGTTTCTCCAAACGAAACTTGTCTTCATTTGTCATAGAGATACACACGTTATCTATTGACATCTCACTTCAAGATTGTTAATATTGAACAGGTGGCAGTCTGCTCCAGCCTCCGAGTACTAAAACAAAAGTGCACAAATCGAGTCTAGAGCCAAGAGAGATCAAAATTTTAAATCTCATTAGGACACAAGGTTCAAAAAAGTAAACTGGTTTAACACATCAAAGTTCACAAGTTGTAACAAGAGTCCTACGCATTATCCTTGAGATCTTGCCAGAACATCGAGTGAGACTTAAGTATTCTCAGTGAGGAAAAAATGGGGAAACCCTGCTTGGAGCCAACATCAATCAAGCTCTTGGTAGGTGACTTGCAAGTTCTATATGAATCAAGCTTGTGCTAAATGGATATCGATTTTGGTCCAGTAAATGAATTGACGACTTAATCAGAAAGATATTAGCGTATATAATTTCCACTTTTACGATGTTGTCTGCTTTGAGACGTTCTTGATTATGAGAATTGCAGAAGCATGGTGAATCTAATACATCTGTGTTAGAAGATCCTACTGCAATTAGCTGGAAACCTAGTCAATGAGATTCTTTTGAAAATCTACCTGATCCACAATATAGTATTATATACTATAAAACGGTGAAACCAGAGGTTAATGCAACGAACTCATAGTTGACTGACAAAGCCAAATTCATCTTTATGTAATTATTTTATTGAAGGATAAGAGCGGTGTTGCAACCTCATTAGAGACGACGGTGTTGCAGCCTCATTCCAGCGAAGTCGGATTCATAAACCACATGCTCATACTCAAGCTTTCAAAGTCAATCATTCAACGTCAAGATAGTTGATTCTAATCTTCCCCACCATCAAAGAGCCTCAAAGTCAAATAAAGAATCATCAATTGGGGAGATTGTTAGACTTATAATCACATATGTCAAACAAGAATGTAACAAGTATGAGCATGTTGGTCAAGAGCACAAGTTGATCAAGGAAGTCAAATCAAGATGATTCAAGTCAAGGAGATGATGCAAGATAACGATCTCAAGAATTCAAAGTCAAAAGATAAAGGCTCAAAATCAAGATCACAAAGCATGGATGAACAAAGCCATTACAAACAAGACAAGACCATAACAAGGCAAAGCATAAACGTCAAACGTCATATCTTCAATGTCATCGGTGGTACAGAGGAGTTTGAAGAAAGAGACCTCAACATTGGGGGAGATTGTTAGCCTTAATTATATTAAGTCAAACAAGAATGTTATCGGTCTTAGAAAGTCAAACTAGGTCTTGTATTGTAATAGGCTAGTCGGGTTCAACGGGCTTGGACTGTAATCTAATATTATCCATGTTTCGGGCTCAAAGCCCAAGTTAAACCAAGCCCGACCCGTTTAGAAAGCCCAAGTGCCAAGATAGCAAGGCATGGGTATAAATATCCCTTCACCACACTTGGTGAAGGGTGTTGGTTACATTTTCATTCACTTGTAATCCACCAATTCACTAATCTAATCTTCCTTTCTTGTTTTCTCTCTCTACTTTCTCTCTCTAAGTTTTCTTCTTATTTTCTAGCATATTGGTAAAGATTATTGTTGTGTAATGGATTAAATTAGTGGGATAACATGTGGTATCAGTCGCCAAGGGGTGTTTAGTGTATGTTTTGTGTGAAATTCGTGGGGTTAGTTGGTTGTTTTTTTTGGTTCGAAAAATAGCAAGAAAAAATCAAAGTTCGATCTTTGTTTGTGGTTAAAGGTGTTAAAGATTTGTACTTTCGGGCTTAGAACTATCCCTTGCATCATTACTAGGTGGTTTTAACATCATTTCGTAGCTTTCAAGAAAGTTTGGTGATTTTTTCTTGACTGCGTTTTGACTAACTGAAGGGGTGTTCTTCACTGCGTTTTGCTTCATTCGTTGCGTTTTGCCTCAAGACACTGCGTTTTGCTTCATTCGTTGCGTTTTGCCTCAAGACACTGCGTTTTGCTTCATTCGTTGCGTTTTGCCTCAAGACACTGCGTTTTGCTTCATTCGTTGCGTTTTGCCTCAAGACACTGCGTTTTGCTTCATTCGTTGCGTTTTGCCTCAAGACACTGCGTTTTGGTCATTGCGTTTTGCTTATTGAAGACTGCGTTTTGGTCATTGCGTTTTGCTTATTGAAGACTGCGTTTTGGTCATTGCGTTTTGCTCTCACTGCGTTTTGGTCATTGCGTTTTGCTTGTTTTGGTCACTGCGTTTTGCTCTTGAGATTTGTCTACAGGTTGAGATTTGTTACTGCGTTTTGCCTCATTGAAGACCCTTTATATAGCAAATCTAAACGTTATGCTGCCCAAATCTCAACAAATCTTGCGTTTTGTCACTTGAGATTTGCCTACTCTTGAGACTTGCCTCTTGAGATTTGTCTATTTAGATTTGTCAAACATTCTTGGTTGAGATTTGACAATCGTTCTTCGTTGAGACTTGCTACACCTTGACCTTCTTTAGACAACAAACCTCAAGGACTTAGAACTTCATTTTGGACTTAACATACAATCAATTAACATAAACAAACCTCATAATCAACCTTAACTTCAAATTCAATTCTACTTTCACGGTTTTCTTCTATTGATTTTGCAAAATCCCGACTTGTAATTCATTTTATTATCGGTTTTAACCCAGTTACAGCCAATCTCAGCCATTGAACACACAAAACCCACCTGAACCTTATTGGGCCTTAAAAAGCCCAATAAACATAAGACACACTTAATTGGGCCCAATACAAGCCTCTCAGCCATTGTACACACAAAACCCAACCCACACCTTATTGGGCTTGAAAAAGCCCAATAACCAAACCCAGTGGGCCCAATACAAGCCCAATACACAAACCCAAGCCCAATACCTTTTTTTATAAAACATAAGGACCAAAAATGTTAATTTTTAAACTTGTTTTATAAAGAAAAAGAGGCAAAAAGAATCCAGGGACCAAAGCTGCCAATTATTGAAAGTGTCTATTTCTCTTTTAGTTATAAACAGCAAGGGGGCAGTTTTGCAATTTTTCAAACCTTTCTTATTCTCTTTTGTTATAAAAACGCGGGGACCAAAAGTGACACTTTTGAAACTCTATTTATAACTAAAATTCGGCCTAAAAGGAAATGAAAAGAGAGAGAGACATGAGGGGCTAGTATTGCACCATCTCCAAACTTCTCTTTAAACCTGCAACCATAAACTGTACCCAAACCCCTTACCCGCCAAAACCCATACCACCCTCTCCCACTGTTTTCACTCCCATACCACCTCCCTAGTACACTCCCAGCTCACCCCTCACCATTTCCCACAACCCATTGCCCCTATAACCCTCTCCCCTGGCAAAATCACACAACCCGAAGACCCCTTCAATGGTGAGATGGTGTACAAGGCAAATGGAGGGCTAGGATTGCTTGTGAGGCTTCCTACTCTCACAACAAGCTCAACCCAAGAGATAGAAGTCTTTGGAGACCTCTATAAAAGAGAAGAAGACAACCCGAAGACCATATCCCGTTTTTACTTTCTTAGCTTAAATTTTAATTAAGTTTTCTTTAAAAATTGTTGTACTCAGTTTCTTTTTAAGTTTTTGTTGTAATCCTTTCAGTTTTAATAAAAGTGAAGAGTTCTTGTTATTGCATTTGTCAAAATTTGAAACATAATTTAAGTAGTTTAATCCTGTTTAAACCTGTTTAAACATGTATAAAAGTTGTTAAAGTGTGCTTGTAATCAAGTCTTCTAGCCCTTTCTTCACTAAAAAAGGATAAAAAACCCGAATTTAGAAATTAAGGGGGTGTTTGGTTTAACTTTAAAATGGGTCAAATGGGTGTTGTTGTGGGTCAAGCTCACTCAGCCAACTTTGGCTGAGTGTGTGGGGTTTATTAAGCCTCTTTAATCACAATTTTTAGTTTGAAAATAAGTTTTTAAGTGGTTTCTATATTCTGTCAAAATTTTATAAGCCACAAAGTGAGCTAAACCTCTTAAGCTGTGTAGACAGCTTAAGCACACTTTGTTTGTGCTTATTTGAGTGTTACTAGCTCTTTCCAAAACCCCCCTTGTTCTGTCTTTTAACCTGACCAAACCAAGTCAAAACACCCACATGCCATTTCTTTGAAATCAGCCATTTTTAAGCCCCATTATCAGCATGTTTAACTCAACCTTAAGCTCTCATAGTTTGAAAATAAGCTCATTTGCCTCCCTTATTAATCTGTTTTGGGTTTATTTTGGCTAAAAAGCTCTTGAGAGCTTATTTCATAAGCCCAAAAAGCCCTTAAGCTCACTGCACTTATCTCCCCTGGTGCTAGACACCTTAATTCAGCATCATTTTCCAGCTTATTTATCCATAGAACCCCTAGTTTCTTTTAGCTTTTATTATAGCTTATTAGTTGCCTTATAAGTCCCCAAAATCTTGTAGCTTATCTCACCCCTTAGCTTAGCTTATTTAGGCCTTAAAGTAGCCCTTTTTTCTGTTTTCTTTTAAAAACTGTCAACATAGCTTATTTCCTTTCCAGCTTATTTTAGGGCTTATTCTAGGTTGCCTTAGCTTATTTAGGACTCCCCTTAGCCTTATTAACTGTCTTCCTTAGTTTTAGCTTATTTAGTTGGCTTAAATCTCAATAAGAAAGAAAAATAAGCTTATAAGCTTATTAAGCTTTTGCAGTCCAAAAGCTCACTTTTCTAGCTTATTAAGTTAACTAAAAGCATAAGTGCTTTTACAAAAGTTACTCCCCTTGAGCCCCTTTACAACTTTGCTTCTTTTGCTTTTTGATAATAAGCTGTTTGGACTAAGTTTGTAATCGGGGTCCACCTCAGGGACCAATTGTGTAATTTTCTCTTTTGTAGTTACCTTTGTTAGTCCCCCTTGTCAGTTTGTTGTTTCCCCGTTAGTCCTTGTGTCCTTTTCACTGTTAGTCCCTATAGTTAACTTTAGTTAGTTTTATTTAATTTAATTAATTAAATTAGGTTTAGATTTAATTAGTTTAATTACTTTTTATATAAACAGTAAAATTTGGGCATTTTTATATTTTTAGAATTGTTAACTTTTTCTTTATTTAATTTTATTTTTTCAGAATTTTTATAACTTTTATTTTTTGTCTTTTTCTATTTTCTTAGTTTTAATTAGTTTTTAATCTTTAAAAATTCATAAAAAATCCAAAAATTAATAAAAAAATATTTTTCTTTTTTATAAAATTTTCTTTTGTCATTTAGTGTCTAGGAAAAATATAAAATTTAGTATAGGCTTAATTTTTCTTAAATTTCAGTCTTAGACCCGTTTTACCGGGTGCGTTTTACCGTTTCTTTTCGTTTTACATTCAAACGACCTCCGTTTTAGTTCTAGTTTTCTTTATTTTTCAAATTAAGTTAATTAGAATTTAATTTTGATTTTTAATTTAATTTAGCATTTATTTTCTTAATTTTTAATATTTAGGTTTCCCGATACCTGATTCTGTTCCCCGTATTTTAGTATAAATTTAATTTTAGGATTTCCCTATAACTAATTTTGTTTCCCGTAGTTTTTAAGATCCCCATTTCCTATATCTGTTTCCCGTAGATTAAATAGGTTTTATTTTATTAATTTTGTTGTAATTATATCAGTGTTTCACATCATATATACCTCCATCATTCAATTTCTCATAAACCAGGTTACTTTCAATTGCAAGCTACATACGACCCGGGAATATCTCTTCCGGAATCTTTTTATAATTGATTCTTATATATTTAATCTCTTTGTGTAGATTTTGATCTTTTGCCTTGGTTAAGGGCATTTGGTTGAGACTTGCATTTGAGTTATTTTATATGTGTACTATCTGACGAATCATTTATCTTTACGTTTGACCATCTGTTTTTGAAATTGTGAATATTTTCTTTTATTATAAAAATATAAAAAAAGTACAAAAATATTTTTCATTTCTTTTAGTATAATTATCAGATAAAAACCAAAGAAAAACCAAAAACATAAAAACATTGTCCATAAAAAAGAAAATAAAATTCACAACTTGGTAAAATACCAAAATATAATATTCTCAACTGAGGTATTATCATAATAAGTTCCGGTGAACTTGTTGGTTCCCAATTCGAACAAAAGATTTAAAAACTTGCCTTTTGTGTCTCTTACGACGTACGGCTCACCTTGAAAAGTTAATACAAGCACACAAAACATGGCTTTTGTGTCTTCTAACAACTTTGGCAGCACTAATGAAGCAGTTAATACTGCTCATGGAGTTTCTGCTGCTAGTACTCAAGTTAGTGCTGCTAACTCCACAAATGTTGACAACTTGAGTGATGATGTGATCTATGCATTCTTTTCTAGTCAACCAAACAATCCTCAACTTACAAATGAGGATCTACAACACCTCCATCTATATGACTTGGAAGAAATGGATTTGAGATGGCAGATTGCTATATTGATATGTGAGTAGAAGGTTTATTGAAGAACACTAGAGAAAGCTTACTGTAACTGGTAATGTTTACCATTGGTTTGTTACAGTCCAAGGTGGTCGAGCTTTCAGTGCTACAACTGCCACAAGAGGGGACACTTTGCCAGAGAGTACAGAGCTCCAAGGAACCAAGACAACAGGAATAGGGAAAGCTCAAGAAGAAGTGTGCCAATAGAGACAACTACTTCCAATGCCTTGATTTCATGTGATGGTCTTGGTGGTTATGACTAGAGTGATCAGGCAGTGGAAGGGCCTACTAACTATGCACTCATGGCTTACTCATCTTCAAGTTCTGATTCTGAGGTATCTAACGACTCTACTTGTTTAAAATCTTGCTTGGAAACTGTTAAAACTCTTAAATCTCAATATGATTAACTACATAAAGATTTTAAGAAATATGAGTTAATGGTTATAGCTTATAAGACAGGATTAGAGTCAGTAGAAGAGAAACTTGAAGACTATAAGGCAAATGAGTCTATTTACTTACAAGATATAAAGCTTTTAAAATTTGAAATTAAATGTAAAGATATAGCTATCAGAGAGCTCAGGAAGAAGCTAGAAAAGGCTCAACAAGAAAAAGATAACATTTAATTTAATGTAAATAAATTTGAGAATGCATCTAAAAGTTTAGATAAGCTCATAGACAATCAAATTGTAGACAACTACAAGAAAGGTTTAAGCTATAATGCAGTTCTACCTCCTTATACAGGAAATTTTATGCCTCCAACACCTAACTTGTCATTTACTGGTTTAGAAGAGTTGACAAGTAAGCCTATAGTTATTAAGCCTGTAGTTGAGAATAGTGAAGCTAAGGCTAGTGAAGCAAAGCCTAAAGTAGTTAGGAAGAATAATGGTGCTCCAACTATTGAGGATTGGGTGTTTGATAGTGATGGGAGGAAGATGTTGCTGGCTAAGATAGAAAGAAACTAGTTTAAGCCTAGTTTTGCTAAGAATAGATGTTTGTTAAACATAAAGGAAAAACTGCAAGAAAATTGCCAAAGGTTAGTTACTTAGGCAAAAAACTACTTCCATCTTCCAGATCGGGAATCAAGAGACTTCTAGATAATATGATGTCTCAAAGATTAAGAAAGTAATTTTGAGATGTTTAATAAAGCTTGTTTTGTATGTGGAAGTTTTAATCACATGCAGGTTGATTATAATTATCAAAGGGTGGTAAAACCTGTTTGGAACAATGCTAAAAGGGTGAATCATCAAAATTTTGTTTTATAACTAAAGATCTACCCCTGCGTATAAATAAAGAACATGGTTCCAAGTGCAGAACTAAAAAGAATATGGTTCCAAGAGCAGTACTAATGAAGTCTGGTTTAGTATCAATTAATACTGCTAGACAAAATATTTCTAAAGGAGCAGTATTGGTTAATACTACTAGACAAGTTAATGATGCTCACTTAAAAATAACAGTGAATGCTGCTAGACTAATGTCATATCTTTCTAAAACAACACATTCAACTGTTAAGAGGCCCATTCATAAGAACATAGCATTTAAAAACAGTAATATTAATCAAAGGGTTAATATTGTTAAGGATAAAAAAATTAATACTTCTAGGCCAAAAGCAGCAGTTAATGCTGTTAAGGGAAATAATCTTAATGCTGTTAAGGTCTCAGCTTGTTGGGTTTGAAAACCAAAGAATAAAGTTTTAAACCATGTTTATAAACACAACAGTGCATCAATCATTCTAAAAAAGTTTGATTATATTGATGCATAAGGCAGATCCAAGTCAGTGATTGCTTGGGTCCCTAAAAGAAACTGATTTTCTTATCTAATGTGCAGGGCAATCCACACATGGATTTACAGTATCAAGGAGTGATTGATAGTGGATGCTCAAGGCACATGACAGGGAACATGTCCTATCTTACAGACTATGAAGAGATAGATGGAGGATATGTTTCTTTTGGAGGGAACCCCAAAGGAGGGAAAATCACAGGAAAAGGTACCATTAAAACTGGTAATCTAGATTTTGAAAATGTGTATTTTGTGAGAGGGTTAAAGTTTAATCTCTTTAGTGTCTCACAAATGTGTGATAAAAAGAATAGTGTTCCTAAAGGAGGTTTAACTTGCCTTTTTGCAAAAGTCACATCTGATGAATCTAAACTTTGGCATAGATGGTTAGGTCGCTTAAATTTTAAAACCATAAATAAATTGGTTAAAGGAAATCTTGTAAGAGGTTTACCTTCTAAACTTTTTAAAAATGATCAAACCTGTGTTGCTTGTCAAAAGAGAAAGCAACACAAAGCCTCTTGTAAATCCAAAACAGAGAACTCAATCAGTCTTCCTTTACATTTGTTGCATATGGACTTGTTTGGTCCAAATTTGTAAAAAGCCTTATGAAGAAAATGTATTGCCTAGTTGTCACAGATGATTACAATAGGTTTACATGGGTTTTCTTTCTAGCTACTAAGGATGAGACTATTGGCATTCTTAAGTCCTTTATAACTGGGATAGAAAAAGTAGATTTGGTCATACATGGGCAAAATGAAACGGCAACACATTCACATATTTATGTGGCTAAAGGTAGAAAAATAGACAACATTTACTAATTAGCCACACATGAAAATTTCAATTGCAATGTGCAAATGCTTGCTTGCAAATGCAAGCTGCAAATGCAATGTGCATGTGCAATCTGCAAATGCAATGTGCAAATGCTTGCTTGCAAATGCAAGCTGCAAATGCAATGTATAACGTAGCTTGAACTCCTCATAAAAAATGAGTTGCTGTAAAGGAGGAATTTGACTCTAATTGAGGATGTAGGACTATGTAGTTGATTCTAGTTGCAATACTTTTTTCGAAGAAGCAGTTAATTGACTTTGCTATGTGCAAAAATAGAGTGTTAGTATTAAGCCTCATCGCAAGACATTCATATGAACTTTTTCATGGAGTTAGAACCCAAATTTTAGTTTTATGAGACACTTGGGTGTACTGTTTCCATTATCAATACATAGATCACTATAGGCAAATTTGATGGTAAGGCTGTTTGATGAATGTGTCTTTGTTGGATACATCTCCTTGAATAGGTAAAGCCTTTAGAGTATTCAATAGTAGAACAAGGATAGTGGAAGAAAACATGCTGATATCATCAAATAACGTCATACTTTACTATCATTTATCCCGTATAAATTACCCATTTTATATAATTATTGCAAAGATATTCTGGTAATTTATTTCTTCAATTTTATTTATTGCTTTTAGTAATTATGGAGTCACTTGTGAAGAAGAATCTTAAAGGCGCAATTCTAAAGCTTTATCCGAAGGAATTTGAAGAAGATTCCATTTTTGTTACCTATACGCCATAATCCAGCAAATGAAGATAACTAAATATCAGCGCCAGCTAAGCAAAAGAAACACATAATGATTCAATTCCCGTTCCGGCGTATCCCACTACAACCAATAAGCCGTTATGCACAGTGTTCATCAGTCAGAAAGATACGCATTTATAGGATTGATGGTAATTATCTTAATTGAGTTGATCTTTTACGACCGTATCCACTTATTCCCCATACGGCGGTTATCCAGGCGTATTTCAGGGGACATAGTATTAAAAGACTTCAATAATGAGTTTTAGTGTGCAATATAACATTCTCTGTATAGTATACAACTTAAAGTCTATTTCTCAGCCAAGAAGAGCAGGCAAGGTCGAGTAACTCTCCTAATTCCTTAGAGATATATGTATTCTTACTTTCTTAATCATGTCGATTTTTAATTGCTTGATTCACGTTTGTAATAAATGGACAATGTTTGTGGGCTAATACCCTCGAGTTTTAGCCATGTTAATGAAGATTATAATGTTTGGTTTGTTTTTAAATCTTGGCTTTGCTTAATTTTATCGTTGATGTTTATTTATGTTTATCGCCTTATATTGTTTTGTGCTTGTACATGCGACCCTATCATTCATCTGGGTCTAGGAGACCTAAACCAGTAACCCTAGATGTTAGGGTTGGCCTCTCCATGTTATGTTCTATATGCCTGGACCAATAGGATCACAAATGACACCTTGTCATTACTCTTTGATTATGAACTTAGTTGACCGGTAGGTGACCCGATAATTGTTCAACCAGTATTGTTTATTTATTAATTGGTATTGATTTTGGTAGTGGACTACCATTGTATAAAACAACATCAATCAATAAGTGGGTAAAGTCATCGATAGCTAGGTTATTACATGATCCACCACTGCCTTTAATTTCCTTTCCTATAATGTAGATGATAATTAAAACTATAGGATGCTTTATACGGATGCGTTAATCGTGACAGGATTGTTCGTGTCTATGTCTTAGGAAGAAGTACCGCCTAAGTCTTAAGAATGATATGCCACCTCGAGATAAGCAGCCATTGCACTAAATAATCAAACCTGCATTTAATTAGATTTAACATGGTTATACAATTTTCTATTATTTGGCTCATTCCGCTTTTTTGTCTTGTGTTTATTTGCTTTAGTGTGTATTGTGCTTAGAATTGATATTTGTCACCATAAACCTGTGCCAGTCTCTCAGGCTAAAACCCCCTTTTACCTCTAGTAAATATGTATAGCATAGGTTTAACCAGTAATTAGACTTATCTAGATAGATATAATAGTGATTGGTATAATAGGTTACTCTCACTCTTAGTGTTCGGGACACCCTTCTTACCGTGATCGCTCATCTTGACGGGTACTCTGCCCAGTTAAAACGTGTTGTCTTTAGGTTTGTCGGCTAAATATAAATGTAAAAATTGATAATCATAAATAAACACCTATACAATGACACTATCAAGGTTATTGGCGCCGCTGCGAGGACCCGTGATTAGTTTAATCTTTAATCTTTTTCAGTTTTCTAAACTTTAACTTGCTTTTGTGTAAAAATTATTGATTCTGATTTCTAACTGCTAATTGTTTAGTTTAATTATGTGCTTTAATTTATCGCGTTTTAATTAATTGTTTTATTTCTGTATTAAATACGGCGTATTCAGTCCTCTGAATACGGCGTATTTGTTGATTTAACATTTTCTTTCTAGTAAATCTTTTTCAGGAAACGCCGTATTCAATCTTTGAAAATGCCGTATTTAGCTTTCTTTCTGATACGGGGCATTATCCTGCAAATCATAGCGTATTGTCTTCAACATATGGGTATCCGAATACAGGACCAGATCACTTTTGCATATTTAAAATTTAGAGTTGTCTTACTTTAATAATTTTTGTTCTTTTTCATGAAAGGAACATTACTTGACTCCATTCCAGATCCCTATACCTTTAAGAAAATCTAACAATGGATGAAATGTGTAAATAAGTTTATCAATGAAGGAAGAAGGGAACATGATGAATGGAAAGCATTTTAATAAAGGGGAATTTAGAAAAACTATCGAATCCTGATCAAAGAAAGAAAACACCTCCTTGTGCGCGAACTCGGATTTTGAGGTATATAAGGTTGACAAGAATTCGGAGGAAAGCCCATTCGATCAATTATGAAATTAAAGGAGTAACCACTAGAGGAGGAAAGACCACCATCGAAGCCACCCAAAAACAATATTCATAAATTAAACCTCCAACAGCACTCATCACGAATGAACCGATAACACCCATTAGAAGCCCCACCAGAATTCGAACTTAAAAAAACTTGGAAAAGACACTAGACCGAAAATATCACAAATAACTTTTCTCAACGGTTTGGAAAAAAGAAAAGAAGAATCCTAACAACGAAAAGTTCTTAGAAATCATTGAAACAACTCAGCTTAATACATCCCTTTTCACGAAGGGCCTTGCTCAACATGCCAAAGTAGCTAATTCTAAAAAAGTTTGCTATCAAACAAACAAGAATGGAAGAAGCTTGGCACAGTAATAATGAACGAAAGATGCTCTGCAATTTTGTTAAACAAACTTTCACTTAAAGAAAAAGACCCAGGAAGTTTTACTATCCCTTGTGATATTGGCAACTTACACATCGATAATGCTTTGGCAGATTTAGGAGCCAGTATAAGCCTGATGCCCTACTCGATGTATGAAAAACTAGGACTCGTCGGAACACAAGCCGACCAAGAATAAGTTTGGAACTTGCAGACAGGTCCATCCAGTATCCTCGGGAGATAGCAGAGAATGTACTCATTAAAGTCGACAAGTTTTTTCTCCCGGTCGATTTCGTTATATTGGATATGCGAGAAGATACTCAGATTTATGATAATCTTAGTGAAGACCGTTCCTAGCAACCGCCACATAGCTATGATAGATGTATATCATACAAAATGATAATCTTCAGGGTTGGGACGAGAGGTAATCTTTGATGTCGTCATTTCAATAAATAACCCTACCGATGACGATGAATGCTATGGGATCGATAATCTAAACCAAACTATACACTTAGAAGCTCAGGAATTAATGGAAAACGACCATACTGATTCATTCTTGCTTAACGATCTAGACATCTACGAAGCCAATTCAGAAGGACGAGGCGAACGATTTGATTTTCATAAATCAATACGGCGTATCAAATTTCATATACGGCGTATTTAGTGTCACATGAAACGCAGAATTTTGAAAAGACGTAGAACGAACACCTCTGCTCAGCTAGTGCCAACAAAATCGATGAAAAGAAGCCAGAATTGAAAGATGTCAGACATTAAGGGAATTAGCATTTTGCACGCACAAGATCCTTTTGGAAGAAAACTTCAAACCTGTCATCCAAAAGCCAAAGGTCCAGGATTGTGGTCAAGAATTCGTCAAACTACACGATTTCATATAAATTATCCCATCTCAGATAGCCCTATGGGTCAGCCCCATCATGTTGTCCCAAAGAAGGTGGATATGAACGTTGTCTAAACGACAACAACGAAACCGGTTGGTTCAATCTACGCAACGGTTATAGGGTGGCGTGTGTGCATTGATTACCGTAAACTAAATGACGCAACACGAAAAGACCACTTCCCTCTCTTGTTTATTGATCAAATGTTGGAACGCTTGTCTGGAAATGAATTTTATTGCTTTCTTGATGGTTTTTCTGGATTCTTCCAAATTCCAATCGCTCCTGAGGATCAAGAGAAAACAACATTCACATGCCCTTACGGAACATTTGCTTACTGAAGGATGCCGTTTGGACTGTGCAACGCTCCTGCAACCTTCCAAAGATGCATGACTGTGATATTCCAAGACATGGTTGGAGACTGAATTGGAAGTTTTTATGAACGATTTCTCGATATTCGGTAATTCTTTTAACAATGTCTTAATAATTTAGATAAGATGCTCGCAAGATGTGAAGAGACCAACCTTGTACTAAATTGGGAAAAATGCCATTTTATGGTGAATGAAGGAATTGTCCTGGGTTACAAAATATCTGGGAAAGGGATCGAGGTTGACAGAGAGAAAATAGACGTGATAGCAAACTACCTTACCCAAAAATGTTAGGGGTTAGAAGTTTCTGGGGACATATAGGTTTTATCGTAGATTATAAAAGATTTTCTTTATGATTTCTAAATAATCGGAGATTTTTAGACTAAATATATATAATATATATAAAATATAAAATATAATATAAGTCTAAAGTCAACAAGAATCATAAAAACGAGAAGTTAGTATAGGTGTTCCCGGGTAGTTTATCCCCAACTGAGGATGGACTGGAGAATCGATACAGTTGAGATTTTGAGTTTTGAAAGGAGAGGGAAATGAATTGAGAGTGTGGAGGTAAAAAGTCAAATTAAACAATAACAAACAAAAACGTTTAAGAAAAACCTAGAAATTATGAAATTAAACTAGAAAACGAGAGCACGAATCCCGAACAAAGGGGGAAAAACCTAAAATCTTTAAAATTAACCCTACGAAGAAATTTTTGCTTCTAAACTTACTTGGGACATATAAGAAGAATGAAAAAGACTAGACCGAAAACGGAGTTCGTTTTGACCCAAAAATGGAGTCATGACAAAAATAACCGCACCCGAGACGTTCTTTAAAAAAAAAATGAAAACAAAAAATGGAAAAGTTGTAAAAATGACCCTACGAAAATTTTTAAATTTTTCCTACAAACTATATGACAAAATAAAATTTTCTAAAAAAGAAAAATATTTTTTTGATAATTTTTGTATTTTTTATGAATTTTTAAAACTTTTAACTAAATTAAATTATAAAAAATAGTAAATGACTTCGAAAAATTCTAAAATTTTTACAAAAAATACATGACACTGGGCTTTAATCCTAGGGAAAAATTGAAATACACAATTGCGTAATGAATGAAGACCCGAATTAAGCTGTGTACAGCTCTATAAGCTTATAGAGCCAAAATGTCTATAAGTATTCAAGCCCTTGAGTCTTTAACGAAAAAGACCCAAGGGCGCAGCGGTATGTGTGGTGTGTATAAAAGGGGGACTGTATCGAGGGGTACCGGGTTCGAGTCTTGCTCACCCGGTTCCCTTGTCTTTCCCTCTTTTTTTTTCGAAAACTTCAAAAAGCAAAGTTGTTAAGCTCGTGGGGCTTAACAACTTCGTCAACTACGACTTTTGCTAAAAAGCTCTAAATAAGCTTAAAAATAAGCTTAAAAGTCGACAGTTTGCTTAAAATGGGCTTAAAGCTAGAAAAGCTAAGTCTTTTTGGACACCTTATCGACAAATAAGCTAGGCTTGGACTGAATAGGCAAAAGGGGTTTAATCTAAACCTAGATAAGCTCTATAAGCTAGAAAGCTAACACTAAATAAGCTGAAGAAAAGGGCTTAATGTGACAGAACTAAATGAGGCTTTAAAAGGCTAAAAACCACTAAGTCATTTGGCTTAGTGAACAAATAAGCTAAGTGATGGACAAAATAAGCTAAAGAGGGTCTAAACCTAATCTAGATAAGCTAAAATAAGTAAAAGCTAAAACTAAAATAAGCTGTTAAAAGGCTTAAGTGGACAGAAACTAAACAAAGCTTAAAAAGGCAAAAAGAGCTTAAGCTTTTGGACCAATATAAGCTAAGAAATGGGCAAATAAGCTTAACAATTACCTATACTAACCTAAAAAGCTATTAAGAGCTAAAATGAGCTTATAAAATAAGCTGAATAAGCAAGAGAAGAAAAATAAGCAATCCTACACTATTTGAGCAAAAACAGTCAAAGGGCAAGTTTAGGCTTAAAAATAAGCCATCAAATAAGCTTCCTAAAGGCTGAAACTTAAGGGGCTTATAAAGAGCTTATAATGCTCATGTATAAGCAAAGGACCTTTTCCCTTGGTTAAGGGCATTCGGTCAGGATCTGCATTTGAGTTGTATTATATATACGTACTATTTTGCGAACCAGATGGCTTGAAAATTGCCCCTTAGCACCAGGGGAAAACTAAGCTAAAACAAGGGCTTAATTTGACAGCTTATTTTAAGCTGTCAAATAAGCTCAAAATCAAAAACAAAATGAAAACAGATGAAAAAGGGCTTAAGGTGAGCTTATGCTCAAAATCTAGGCTTCTAAAAACAATGAAAACATGCTGAAATGGTTCTTTAAAAAGGGCTTTTTGGCTTAAAGAAATTGACACTTACTTCTTGGCAGGTTTGACTTAACAAGTCAAATGACTTAAGGGACTTTGTCAGCTTGTTTTAAACACACAAAAACACTCTTTTTTTGACACTAAAACTCAAGTATACAATGGCTTATCTAAATAAGCCATTGTATCCCTTTTTTAAAAACAACAGGTTCAAGAGCACTTATAAAAACTTGAAAAACAGGTTTTGACTTAAAAAACTTTAGCAAAACAAACTTAAATAAGCTCAAATACTTAAGCTAAAACTAACTTTGTGACCACAACCCATACCAAACTGTTTTGACCCGTTTTTACACTTAACCCAAACACCCCTTTAATATCTTAAAAGTGACTTTTAAGCTATAAAAGCTGAAGTAAACTAAACTTTTTAAAAGACTAACACTACTTAAGCAATATTAAACAATAAAAAGGGTAAAAGCTAAACAATTAAGCACTTAAAATGGATAATAAGCTAGTGACAGAATAAGCTAAAGTAGACAGTTTTTAGCAATTTGAATGTAAGTGAAAGGAAATCAACTACAAGGCATACTTTAGCATAAATAAACACCAACAAGCACAAAAGAACAGTAATAAGCTAAAAAATAAGCTAATAAGCAATTGCTACAGTAACTTTTAAGCAAAATTTAAAAGGGAATGTACCTTTAATCCTTTGCTCAAAACAGGATTTTTGAAACCTATTAAGCTCTAAAACTACCCACAGCTTATGAATAAGCTAAAACTAAGCAATCCCAATAAGCCTTCCAATATTGCTTATTCATCCATACTTGATTCAACAGTAACTTTGTCTCCTTTTTCAATTTTTCTTAAGCTTTTGTATAAAAGTGTTGAAAACAGATTATATGATAAAAATAAATAAAACAAGTAACTTAGAAACACAATATCAAAAGCAAACCAAATTTCTCATTAATCTTTAAAACAGAATTACATAAAAATTTCACTAATCACTTAAAAGAAAATTATATGAAAACTAACTTAAAAACTGACTTTTTTTAAAAAAAACTACACCTAGCCTCAAGGGCTTTACAATGCTTAAATAGAAAAAACGACTAGGGTTCCTTCTTGGAATTCTTGTCTTCTTGCAAGTGTGTTTGTTTGTAGACACACAAATGAAGTGTGTTTGTTGTGAGAGTGTAGTAAACAAACAATCCTGGCCCTTCAAATTTCTTGGTGCCCAAGTCAAAGTTTTTCAACCCTTGATGATTTTTGGTGGGTTTATGGATTGCCAACATGGCAAAAGCCATGTGGGGGGTGGGGTTAAGGATGGTGAAGTTTTTGGAGTATTATGGGAGGTCAACGAGGAGAAAATGACAGGTTGTGGGGTTATGGGTGCCAGGTTAAAGGGGTGGTGGCATAACCCGTGAGTTGGTTGGAGTTTGAAAAGGGCGGGAAAAAAAATGTTATAAAAAGGTTAGGGGTGACAGGGAAAACGTTTTGGGTGATGGCAAGATTGGCCCCTCATGGTGATAAGGGATGTTGCAATTTTCGTCCTTGGTGTTATACAAGTTTGGGGACTTGGCAAATTAACCCCCCAAGGGTTATATTGGTTGTTGCACCCAAGGTCCTTGTGATGAAAGCCTTTGAAATGTTGGCAGATTTAACCCTTGTGGTATTTCTTTGCCAATTTGGCAGATTTGGCCCTTCTCTTTATTTCCTTCTTTTCTTCTTTCAAAACAAGTTTAGGGATTTACAAGTTTAGTCCCTAAACTTGTTTTTTCTTGACTTTTGGCTTCGGGTTTGTCGGGGTTGACTTGGGTTGACTTTTACACTTGGGCTTGGACTTGACTGTGTCTTTTTTCACGCTTTTCCATTCCGTGTCCGGTTTTGTCGTTTTGGCTTCGTTTTTCGTCCTTTTCTTAGATATCCGTTCCTGCACAACACAATTAGCAAAACAAGCATATATTTGGCATTTTAAGTCCGTTTTTGGTTATTTTAACTTGTTTTTAAAGGTAAAAGGTATGTGTAATTAAACACATACCAAAATCCCCCATACTAAGGTATTGCCGTGTCCTCACGCAATGTTATGAAGTAAACATTTACGAAAACTAAGAATCTCAATCCCCCTCGACTAATAACCTCGAAAAGTAGCTAAGTGTTCGTCAAGGGGAACTAAAGAATCAAAAGCTTCGACAAGTCCCGTTTTCACCATTTTTTATCTATACACTAACTATCCCTAATATTTTTGGATTTTCCTTTTTCTTTTCTCGACTTCCTGTTTGACTTCCTTTATTATATCAACATTGGGATCATAGAATGAGAAACGCCCATAGAATAATCTACGGATGTCCTGACGGATAAATTCATCGTCCCCGATTTTTCACTAGTTCCAAACCAAGCAATTAAACAAGATCATTTGTCAATATAAGTCTAAATGCTAAGCACTCATACTTATGACTTGTGAACTTTTAACTCCCAACATGAATATATGATTTAAATGTGTGTACTCATTTCAACTCAACCATAGATCAACTTAGTTCCATAGTCGTGTTAGAGGCACGAGTTACAGTGTTAGAGACTGAGGCGCGTCGCCATGAGTGGCAGCGTCAGGCTGCAGATGATCTTGCTGT